>JAIWNF010000024.1:600000-756713 GCA_025093555.1 Circinella umbellata | reverse complement strand
TATAGTTGACACGGTTGCAACATGAATAATGGGGTCATGATGGCTGTAACCTACAGTTTTTAAGCTAACTAGTAATGATTACAATTAAATATCATTACTTCATAATATTAGTGATCTTATTCCGGTATATCGTATCACCACACACCTTGCAGGCTTGTAGCATGCCAAGGAAACATAAAGAAATAATGCATACGTAGCAAAAGAAAATAAAAAAAATGTTTTAAGTATATATGTTTTGTGGTTCTACTAAATGACGATAACAGAGAAATGCATGGACAATGTATTTTTCTTTAGTATAGGTTAACTAAAAAAATACTTCATATGGAGGGGCATGGCGTAAGTAGCAATTGTACTGAGACATATACATTTTGAGTGATAATCACCCTAATTTGAAATATAATTTGACATTCTATATTTTATATACGTATATCTTTTTCTTGTCGCAGCTTAGAGGATCGGTCGTATTGTATTGATAATTTGGTGTATTTGGTGGATATGGTGTGCATTGATATAATCATTGTAGATATATATAATATATATACATATTATTTGATGATTTATCCGATCAGAACATTATTCACATCAGTAGACCAACAATCTTATTCTTTATTAGATCAAGCTGTCTCCAAAAAAAGCCTAAGCCTAATAAATAAAGATGTTATTCTAATATTCCGAATGGAAATGGTGGATCATTAAATGATTATACGGAATATGACCGATCTTCTTATCCGAAAAATAGCTTCCAATAGCTGATTCGAAGATTTATAAGCAGCGTTTAAAGTATATTAGCCATTATTCTACATTGTGCATTTTGTATAGTGGATTATGGTAGTTGTTCAGAATAAAAGAAAGAATAAATGTGACAGAAAGAAGAATTTGCTTGGTCAAATAAACAAAAGCTGTGGCTCACCAATCGAGATTTAAATCTAGAAACTCCATTCCTCTTCATGCCTTAGTTGCTCTTATGCGGAGCAAAAAAAACAGCACATACTTATTACTTTGTTAATGCATAGCCTGTACTACTGATGTTGTGTGGATATATGATTGACTTTTTAAATAAGTATTACGTAGTTTCGATGATGATGTAGTAACTAATGTGATGAAAAGGTATAATAAGCACAGATCCTATTCACTCTCGTTGTTAATAATTTTAAACATTTAGATAAATTATGAGAAAGAGCTTCGAGTTAGTTTATATATACACACATAACACACACACGAACCAACAGTATTGTTCATTTTCTATATATTTGGACTCTAGTTTTTATATACATATATTAAGGCTAATGTATCAAGTAACAATAACACTAGTCATCATTATGATTATTATCAACCATTGGCGATATGAAGTACTTGCCAATATATAAAGTAACATATCATAAAATCGCCTACAAACGGGACCATGTTATACTTTATACTTATTATCAGACTAGTAATATACAAATAATATAATCCTTGGTTAATCCAAGCACTATGAGTAGACATATATAATCAACCCTGAGTCATCGAACTAGAAAAGGGTAGACTTTATACTAAATATTTTAATTTATCACAATTTCCAGCTTTCTTTTATTTCGTCTTTTTTCTCTTTTCATTTATTCCAATACTTCAGTCCATATCACATTAAGCCAAAAAATAAAAAAAAACAATTGTTACATATTTATAATCCGAACAAAGCTTCTATAATGTAACCTTCGATTTTACCTCTCATACAAAAAAATCGAAATAAATGTTTGATGAGCAAGACATTCTAAACCCCATTGGTAATGGGTAATATACAAATAAAAGTACCAGTATGCAGATATCTACTTTGTTACTCTACAGCACATAAGACAACTTACCAAGGATGTATTTTGCATTTGGGGTCAGCTATTAGTATTAGATGGGTTTCTAGGTAAATATCCGAAAAGAGAACGAGTGGTTATCTATTCGTCTATGCTTGAATGTATATATTATCTTTTTTATTCATTATTATTTTTTTTTGAAGAAAGCGGCTCTGACTTATTGCTTTTGCGCCTTGTTAGGTGACATAACAAAGCGAATGTTACCTAAACTTTCTTCAAGCTTTCGCTTTTGTGCACTGTTCAAATTGCAGGGTCTTTCACGCTTGACGCCTTCCGGCCAACCTTGTAATACAATTTCCTTGTACATCTTCTCATCTTTCCACTGCATTTTTTCACCTACAATATCATGGTTATATACATCCTTGACAGCTTTTTCTATAAATAATTTATTAGCATAATTACATAAAAAATCACTTTTTTAATACTTACTATATTTATCAAAGATTGTATCTTTTAACCATGTGTTATAGGCATGTTGCTTCGTTGCTCGGAGACGGGTCTTGGTTGTCTGGATCTCATTTGAGGGAGCAGGCATGGTGGTAGAGGGAGCAGGCATGGTGGTAGAGGGAGCAGGCATGGTGGTAGAGGCAGAGGCAGAGGCTGTATTTAATAAACTTATGATGTTAACGCGTATATTTGTAATAGTCACATACACAAATTATATGAATTAAACGCTTTCAAACTTACCGAGACGATCTTCTACGTTAAATTGAAGCATCCGAAAACGGAACTCTCGTTGGAAGGAGATCGGGGTAAATTCTACCTCGCCTTTCTTCATCATTTTGAAGAATCGATGACCACAGTCTAAAAAAATATAGATGAAAATTAATGCATGATGATTAGCACGAATAATCCACATCCGCTCAGTGATACATTTGCTTTTATACAACTGTATGATGGATTACCTGTGCCAAATCCGCTTTGAGGTGGATTCAAAGAGGTTTGGGTGTTACTTGGTGCAACAAAGCAGATGCTTTCCACACCACATTCTTCTCGAAGCATATTCAAGGTATCAGAGAGACAATTTGATAACAAATTGAATCTCTTAGCCTTTGTTTCAAGAGAGAATGGTCGAATTTTACCTTCCTTCTCGTTAAAGGCCTTGGCCTTTGACTTGAAGACCTCTTTCTCCTCCACCGTGAGAGCATTCCAAGCCGTAGCCTTGCGAGCAATGATGTTACCCATTTGCTTAGAATCTCTCTTGAGATTCTCCCGGTCTAAAACCAATATAACAAGCATTTTTTAATACCAATGTAAATTATTCCATTCTCTCTTTTCATTCTATCCGTTCCTTCCCGATTTTTTTCTCTTCCAAAAATAATAATGTACAGTAGAAATATATTGTTTCTATCTATTTGAATACCGAGACCCAAACGTCTCATCCTCTGCTTTATTCTTCTTTCCTCATAAACTGATACTGGTATCCAAATATGCTTAGTCCATACCAACAACTGGTCACACTTCTACTACTATACTACTATATAAAAAAAACTACCTTGATCAGTGAACTGCTCAGAAAGATATGCGCCATATCCAGTGCGCAATCCGGTGTTCTTACGAAGAGATGGCAGCTTAATCGGCTCTAACGATTCTACTTGTCTACCATACTTCTCCGCTATCCGGGCGCGACCAACCCTCAATTCCTCGACAAGTCGGCTTTCCAAGGCAGCAAGCTCAATACTCATCGCCGAATCGGGATCCATGGAATCACTCAAGTCGCTAATGAGTCTTGGGTTGTTTCTTCCAGTCGATACAGTAGTAAACTGTGTCAAACTTTTGAGACGATTGATCTCTGATTTGAGAGTGTTGAGCTGTTCGACACTACCCTCGGAATCGCCTTCAAACATTCGGAAAAGGTTTGGCTCCTTTTCGACCCATTCATCTTCGTCAGCAGTTCTTTCTCCGTAATCCTTGGAAAGAATTACTAAAGCCTTTTGAAAGACCTCAATAAGGTGGTCATTATCCACATCAAGCAAGTTAATGGTGTTGTTCATAGACATCTTTGAGAAGAAAAATAGTATGGTAATGAAATAAATAAATAAAATAGTAACAGCAATTTTTTATGAGGGTCTGATTAAATATGAATTTCTGATTTTTATTATGTCATCATTGTTGTGCTTCTGCAATTTTTCTTTTCTCTCATCTTCAGGGGAGACTCCTCACACTGTTTGATTTAACACCCTTTTTTGTCCTTTATAATACGAATTCCTATATGTTATCAATATAATAAAAGGGTTTTTATAACTGCTTTTTGAAGGCAATTTGGTTTTCGTATATAAAGTAGTAATAGTTGGAACTAGCAGCTGGGTTTCTTTTTTGTCGCTTATTTAATAGCTGAGCTTTCTTCCACGCATTGTCGAGGTCCGAGGTGACAAGACCACGAGGTCGTCTAAATAGTGGAGACCCCGTCTTGTATAGCTCCACAATAAGAGTGGGAGAAGTGTGTATCACTAGGACCAATCCATAACCCAATCACTTGACATTTGATCATATTCGTGCAACTATGGGAAACCAATCAAATTGGCTACTAATCGACACACAGCCACAAGGGCACTTTCCCATATACCATCCACAACGACAAACAATTTTAAAGAATACAGTTCAATGAAAAAAAATATTAAAAAAATACGCTTAATGTAACTTAGAGAATACTGATATATAAATCATTCTATATATTTTTAGAAAGATTGTTCGTTAACTATTTATTTAACGGATGCTTAATGGAATTGATTTTCAAAGCTATTTTCCGATACTGTGTTAGACCACATTAATCTCACTTTATTCTATGGTAAGCTTTGCATCAATTCATTTACATCATAAAACATTAATATTTTCTAACTTTATAATTTTATTCAACAGGAATTCACAAGTTCTTGCGCTACCATGGTTATGACACTAGTTGCAGCTCTTGCGACAAACTAGATGGCAATCCTTTTCTAGCCCCCTGTCTAGTCCTCGCTTGTGGTTTTAAGAATAACAGCTTGATTATCTGCCCGCACTAGCCCCAGATTATCTCCTGTTATTCACGCACTAGTACAGCACGAATTCTTCATGGAATTATTGTTTATTTTTTGACCTGGAGTTTTATTTCATTTCGAGGAGGTAGCTGGTCTTTTGAATTGGTTTCTCCGGAAATTTTAGCAGATAAAAAAGATATTCGATGCCAGCCGAGCAACACATCTTATTACTATTGGCAATTAGATTCATTTTATATTTAAAAATGTTCGGGGCGTTGTGATTAAATAAAGTTTTTTCTGTAACAATGTAAATAAATATATATATATTCAGCTATTTAATGTGTAAAAGTGCACTCGTAGTTATTTATTATAAGTTTTTATAAGGCTATCCATCGTTTCATACAGAAACAGCGGATGCAGTATTCGACAACATTTTATCGCTGGTATGAGGATATAATCATCATCTCTTTTGAGGCTCGTCACTTTATAGACATTGTATCAAAATCAGTGGCGGTGCTCAAGGATTCGGACATATAATAAACTATCCATTTTTCAAGGACAGGACTACGATATGCTCTCTAGGGAATCTGTTTTACTTGTGCCTAAGGAACGGACATTGAAGACAAAAACTATTTGATTTTTGAGGAGCTATCAGGCTCATGATGGGTGATAACAATCAGGGAAGCAAACAAGAAGTAAAGCGTGGCAAAGCTATTGTTCAAGCATAAGATCTAGAAAAACTGATGCTTTGTCAGGCGATAATAAGTTATGCAACGATACGCCATTAGAGTTTTCTGTATGTCGAGGTGATTCTGGGACGTCTTTCTACAAGAACTTGTAAAAGCCAGCAAATCACCTATTTCGAAGGACCATCAAGAAAGTATTGTAGCCAGTGCAAAGAATACGGCTTCTATTGCTTCACCAGCAGCTACAACGTGAGTGTTACCCATTTTGTAAAAGAAAGTCGCATAAAAAAACATGGATCATTATGTGATTTAAATCATCGTCAAGTCTTATAATTTCTAAATACGCCATATTCCTTCCCTTTCTAAGTTAACTAAAGTGATTTCTTAGCATTTGATAGAATAAAACGATATCAATCATCATCATATTGCCCATTAAAAAAGCAGCATTAGACTGATAAGAACAGTACCTTGGTGGTAATTTTCATTAAATATAGCAGAAGTATGGAATCGGCAATTACTAGTGTTAAGAACTTTGCTGGTGTTGTAGGGTGATTTTCCGATTTTAAGCAGCTGCTGATTCTTGTCTAGTGGTTACCAGTTGACGATGCGTGTTGATAACTACTATTACTGCTACTTTGACTACTATGGTTCATATGCTCACAACAACCTCTACCGAAATAAAGGGCACTTGGTTATCTCGTAGCAGATGATTAGTTACAGATACTCGGACGTCATTGCATAACTGTACGAAATGACTACAAGCTATTCGATGTGCCATAGACTATGTACAGTTAAATATCATTTGAATTGATTAATCATGACAAAGAATTTGGACTAAATAATCAATTTATTATTATTAGTTGATGGTGATGCTGCGACATGAATGATCAAAGCCGCTTATAATAGCAAGCAAAATGCGCCCATCGTGCCTGTCACTGCTTATGAACGTACTGCACAAGTGCACTCGTTTAACGCAATCCTTTCCAAACTCGCCAATCGAGTTCTCGTGTTGCAACGAAGATGTCATTTCTGCAGACCTTCATCATTCACATTAGCACACATTAAAGCAGAAGTCTCAAAGACTTACTTACTGTATTCCGTTTCCCGAGAAAAAAAAATCATATTACTATTTTCCCTTCTTTTTTATTTCTCTTTTACTATCCCATGTACAAAATGAACAAGAACGAAAACAACACTACTGTATCCTTTGAATTTCTTCGTCACTCTTTTTTTTTCAACAAGGCAAATAACTGATAGATACATACAAGTAAAAATAAATTATGCACACCACATAATACAAAATTGTCCCCCTTTTTTGACGTGTCGCTATCATTTCTCTTGCATGTAAAAGATGAAAAGGATATACTCTATAGTGATGTATATAATGCATTATTCTTTCGGTTTTAGTAAATATAAAAAGTTAAAGTTGTTTATACAATAATGTCAATTATTAGATGCTGGGGGTTATAACTAGAACTTACAAGTATTTTTTAAAAATGGTTTTATATTCAAAGTAATCATTATTGCATATGCACAGCGTAGTCAAGTAGGTATATGTATTTTGATAGTGAATCAAGGGGAATACAATAATGTATAAGATAATAAGACAACTTCTAAGTTGCTTTTTGCTTTTTGTTTTCTGAGAAAAAGATCTTGGGGCTTTCATGATCAACTTGGTCATTCATAATAGCTTGAAATCTTCTTTTCGTTGTTTTATCGGTCAAAGTAACAATTTCATTTGCAGCTGTGATGATATATTTCTATTTGACAATGAAATTTATATTAGTATTATCTCTGATAGTCTTGAAGTCTATATGTAAGTAATAGAAGTAGTAACAACTTACGGAGTAGTTTAGTAAAAGATAAATGCTACCTTGTTTAATGAATTCATCAAGCTCAGCAAATGTTGTTTGCAATACAATGTAATCATTTGATACTTTGGACGTTACAAATACATCTTGAGTTCTAGCCACACTATACAAGTATCCCCGAAGGCCTTGAAGAAGATTTAAGTTAATACATGTATTATGGTGACTATAACATACTTTTTTTTACACTTTTCCCCTCACTTCTTACCAATGACATCTATAATCAAAGGGTTCGTATTGCTTCCAACACCAATATCCACATCGAACCGTTTTCTTAATTGCGACATAATGCAAACATTTGTGACAATATTCTTGGCTTGCTGTTCGTTCACGACATCAAACTCGGCATTTCCTTTTTTATGCTCATTAGCTGATAACTCGACACATTTTTCTTCTTCATCTTCTGACTGTGTCATAACTAGCATATCAATTTTGCGACCAGATGATACAGTGGCAAGGGGGTCAACCATTTCGCTTCTTGTTGCTTGGGATACTACTTCACCACTGAAAAACACATATGTATTAGTTCGTTTACGTTTATCATCACAAGTTGTTTTCAGCTCCAGTTACTTACGTTCTTATACGTACAACGGATCCTCTGAATAAAACACGCATTAGAAAATTTTCCTTGCTGGGCTTTTTGTAAAGCATCCATACGATCACGGATGGCAGGTATAACAATGCTAGCCATGTTTTCTTCTCGTTTGTCATTGAAGTGTATTTATTAATGTTTACTTCAGTTGAGTTTAAATAATTGTAGTCTTCCCATAAATTTGGTTGACGTGCAAAGAAAAGAGAAATAAACTGCCATCTTGCAAAAGACTCGTTTTCCGTCATGGCATACTTGTACTTGTTATCAAAATCGAATTGTATCATATCAAATCTAAAAATGACGATTACATAAGAATACCTAAGAATACATAAAATGGATCGACAGTGATATAATTTTTCATTGTGTGTAAGCAACAAATTTACTTACAAGTAGCCAAAGATATCGTATATTTTTAAAGCTGGAGAATTAGCTATATATTCGCCATGTTCCAACAATTCTAGCTTCTGTTTATAAATGTAACTACGAGTACCTATAATACCCCCGTCTTTATATTTCTATACATATATATATAATGATAAATAAAAATCACCATTCATCTTTCTTTTATCCTCGATATACTTACACTCAATACACTCTTCACTACCGCATCTGATACAGGATCACCGGTGCACTCTTTGCTCATTCCTTCTATCTTCAACATGTTTGCCAAATCCCTAAATTTCTTTTTACCAAAATGATCTGTAATATTAATTGTTTTGTCTGTTGAGACGGTATTGATGATCCCAGAAAGACCAAGCCTGCAAGAAAACACGTTAGACTACCCATTAGTTATATTTGGACGATAAAAACAAAAATATGATCACTCACTGCAGAGATCTATCGACGGCTTTGAGTAATTTATCTTGCTTCATTAAGTCAAGGCAATACTGAAAAAGATATTGCTGATATCCATCACCAGCAGGAACGTTACAAAAAGTGGGAGTGGTTGGATTTATACCCTTTTTCTAATCAATAACAAAACAAGCGTTAAAATGCGTTTTCTTTGTTTCGAGTTAAGCGTAACTAATAAAATCATTACAATACCTTGTCTTTTATGTATTCTTTTAACGGGTCCAAGATAGACGTATCAATAACAACAGGAACATTACAGAACTTTGCATAATAACAATGACAATAATAATAACAATGAATATAAATTAAACAGCGAATCAAGATGGCTATTTAGAATTTAACCAAAAATACCTGCGTATCAGCACCGAACGCTTCACTACTTGCACTACTACTACTACTATTTAGGGATCCTCACGGTTCGATTCGGTTCGGTTTCTTAGGAGAACCGAATCGAACCGACCTTTAGTAAGAACCGAACCGAACCGAACCGTGAGGAATCGAGAAGAACCGAGAAGAACCGAGGAACCGACGATAGTAATTTAATGGTCTTTTTTTTTTTTTTTTCTGTTTTTTTCAAAAAAAAAACAGAAATCTTAAAACATAAGCACAATAAAATTTTTATATGCAGCCACAACAACTATTATAAAAAAAACAAAAGTAATTAAATTCCATTTATCATCAAAAAAAGCGAAAATACATACTTTAAGTATTGTATGTAGCTCTATTTTGAAGCGAAAATATATAGTATCAGCAACTATTGAATATTTTATTCAAAGCTGTCATACCGCGTGGAAGTTAGAAATTTACTGTTGTTACATTCTTAAAGTAATTAGCCAAAAAAATAAGTAAATGACAGCTGTGTTAAATGGAAGAAAGAAACGTATTATTGGTAATTCATAAAAATAAATATGCATCAAACAGCCATTGTGTTATTGCTGTTATATCTGTAAGAGTAATTACGTTTAAAAAAAATAATAGTCGTGTTAATGTAGGTTAGAGGATTATGAATAGAAAATTATGAGCGTGTTAAATAATAGAAAAAAAGTACTGTTGTTACATTTGTGAAAGTGATTATGCAAGAAAGAAAAAGAAGGGAAAACTAGTTGCTGAGTATCTATTTTGATATTTCCTTTCCAGTCTGCCAAAAAAAAAAAACTACCAGTTCTTTTTTTTATCCCGCCATGGGGCAAATCTATTTGCATCATTTCTACTATTCCCCATTTATTCATACAGCAACAACACCAATTATATAAATATAAATATATACCTTTTACCACAAATTCACACACAGAGCAAATTCTACATACAAACTGACCCGAAGTACATGGTTCTAATATCTTTTTCTTATTGAGCCATGACTTTTTTCACGATATATTTTTTCGCTTATAATATGTAAATAACATACAATATGATAAAGAATATCTTTGATGTATCCACTTCTTTCATTCATGTTCTTACAAAAAGTACCAGGAATATCTCTTTTTTTTTTTTTTTTGAAAATTTGGTTATAATATATCCCTCTCATTACTGGATTGTTGCTAATGTGAGTTTGATTGTTCGATAATAAAGATGAATGACAAGCTTCTCTCCTATTAAAACATATTTTTAATCGATATCGAATGGAATAGTAAAACTTGCATCATGATGCTTTTTAATATGTGCATAGACTTTATTTTGATCTCGACTATAGAAACGCTTGGAACAACCGATATAGGGACGGTAGGATGCAGAAATATCTTTCTAATTAGTCAGATCCCCAGGTTTTTCACATAAGCAATAGTCCAATAATAGGAGGAATATATTATACCTTTCAATACTATTCTATTACCTCTGAACATATTTCTGTCTCTCAAATATTCAGAAATACTTGAACTTGAAAATAAAAACCTGTTATTAGGTTTCAAAGTATTATGTGATAACTCTATAGATATTTTCATAGAATATAACCATGAGAACCAATATAAAAAGATATGTTTTACGTTTATGTTATTTCAAAAAAAAAACAAAAAAAAAACAAAAGCAAGTTAAACTTACTGTCAAAACATAAAATGTTTCCAGATTGGGAAGATACATAAATGCTACGACCATGATTATTTTCTTCTGTTCTCGACTTTTCAATGTTCAAAATACACTTGTTGAAAGACACACCCTGTAGAACTATTTTGGACATAACATCAGTCCGGGGAAATCGGTGACACATATGGACCCAATGAGGTTTTGTAACAAAAAATGTTAATTTCAGGTCTACTCCAGTATAAGAGCAAAAGATAATTATTTTATCATGATTTGATATTCTTTCTTTTTTTTTGGAACGAGTTCTTGATTATTATACTGGATGATGGAAAATTATACTCATTCAACAAAATTTACACTGATCTTCCAAGAATTTTACTAATGGAAGAAGATTTTCATTGACAGAATCAAAAATTATATTTGGTTCCCTCAAATTTTATATTTTTAAATGCAAAACACTTTATTAACAAAAATTATCAACTAATCCCATTCTTCTACTCACCCCCTATATCAAATAGTAATCATACCAAACAGTTTCTTTTATTTCCTGTTACTTTTGTATAATTTCACACACACTTTCTTTACATTACCAAAAAAGTAAATTATCCACTTCAATGGTTTTTCTCACAGCTTTATTATGCGGTCTGGGTGTGACAAAGAAACCTTCTTTTGTTTATTTACTTGTGCATATATAGTGATCAATTTTTTCTTTGGAAAACTTCGTTAAGTTGATATTTTATCATATTTAAAGTTTGCTTGTAAACGGGTGTATCCAAGGCAGAACTAAAATATGTATGTACTTTTTATATTTTTGTATATTGTATTATACAATAAGTATTCATTAATTATACATTTTTCTGTTACAATGACTATCATTATTATTATTATTATTAATATTATTACTATTATTATAATTTCTTACCAGCACCAAGAAGTCGTACAGCAGTAGTAGGTACCATTGCTTCAGTAAGTTTGCGTGCATAGGCTTCACCTTCATCACGTAAGATATCTGCTTCTGCAGTTAAAATTAATGCAGGTGGTAAATCTCTTAACTCATCCACCGTCGCCAATAACGGGTGGGAAAACTTGGTTGTTTCTTTTTGAGTAAAGTAAGCCTTGTCATAATAAGTAATATCTTTTGTAGATAATGGATAATTACCATTACCAAATTCTCGGTATGATTGAAGTGCACTAATATATGAATTAGGTGCTAACCAAGGATAAACTAAAATTTGTGCCTTGATAGCATCATGTTGAATGCCACGTTCTTTTGCCATCACTTTTATTATTTGTATATAATAGATACGTACACAATATATTATTATTAGTAAAGAGTATCAATGATAACGGTGATGTTACAACTTTTTTTTTGCTCTCTTTTTCTTTTTTACTTACATGGAACAGCAGCAGCCAATGACCCACCTGCTGAATCTCCACAAACAGCTATTTTGGCTGTATCGACGTTGATGTCTTTTCCATTCTCAAGCGTCCATGCAAATGCAGCATAACATTCTTCATGTGCTGTTGGGAATTGTGCTTCGGGAGCAAGTGAATAATCGACAAACATGGCTGCAATATTATTTTCTATGCAAATCTATTTCATTTCTATTAATACTCAGATACCTACTTCCACTATAAAGTCTTTTTCCCTACACGTACTTGACGAATTGCTATGCTATGAGAATTTTTGGAACCGAAAACGAAACCGCCCCCGTGACTATTATACATATGCAACAAGAAAGTCGAGTGGATGAGAGGATGTTTGAGAATTAAATAAATATTTTAGCAATACGCACTAATATATAATTATCGGAAGTATATCATCTTCTTTTGATTCAGGAGGACGATATAATATTATATTGACATCCAAATTATTATATGTGATGACCATCTCTTTTTCTATCACCTTGGGTAATGTAATGAATTCTTTTGCCCCCTTATCAAGATTTTCACGATATTCTTGTGGACTTATCAAGCCACCGCTGGGTCGTGGATTGTTTTTATTTTTTTCGAATAATGCTGCATAGCGTGGATGTATAGGAGTTGCTCTTTCTTCTGTTGCCATGGTCGTTTCTTTTACTGCTGTGGAGCACGTAATAAAATGGAAGAAAAAGGTAAAAAAAAAGGGAAAAAGGAAAAAGGAAACGGTAATAATGTAAATAAGGAAGAATAATTAGGCTAGCATTTAAATAAAATTTTACGTTACACAAACAGATAAAATGTTTCGTTTTTTTGTTTTGTTTACTTTTGAATAAGGTTTCAATAGTATGAATCGTTTTAAGATGAATAACTATGGAAAAGTTAACTCATTAACTAATACCAATTATAAATGTGTCTAATTTTTCTTATAATTATCTAACTCTATGAGTTTTTTCTTTCAAAGAGATACATAATCATATTTTCATATTGAATCTTCTGTCATCCAAAACTTATATCAGTGTTATCTCAGGTGGCCCCCTTCTTCTTTTTTTTCATGTTCATTAATATATCACACACCATTACCATCATATAGAAAATGAAAGTGCTACTTCTGTAAAAAAGAAGGTAATGTTTCCTCCCATTCATGTATGTAGTACAGAAAGCTCGTTGCAACCTACCTGTCATTCACAGACTTTTATCCATACAACACTTTTGCCCAGCCGAATATATTTTTATCATTTCGTTCTTATTATTATCATCACACTTTCACCTATAGCTAGCAAATTAGTTAAAATGCTGCCCTTTTTATTAAAAAAAAATTGATGGTGTACTACTATTTAGTTGTCATTTCAATTGGTCCATCCTGCATCGAGGATACGATATACCTAGTAAACTTCACTATATTTATCTATCCTATTTTTCGTTACACACATACAGGCTAGTCGTTACGCGACTCTGGTCAAAAATTAAGTTGTGGATAAAAATAAAATAAACGGACTTTTGAATTTATAAGAAGCTAATAGGAGGAATTAGGCGAAGATTAATAGGCTCATTTTCCGGTTATCAACAAGAAAAAGACTGTGAAATCTATAGAATATAAGATTTTTATATATAACACTTACATTAAAGTCGTACAACACGGCATGATGATGTAGCAAGGTGGTAGAGTTTAATAAGGATTTTACCCACACACACGCGCCTAAAACAAAGGGTTGGGCTCTAAAATGTAAGTCGATGACAACGGGTAAACTTTATTACGAGGGAAATTAAATTTGACCACCAAAAATGAATGACGCATGGTGAATATTCCCTTGTTGAAACGTCTGTCAATTAAACCGTCGAAATCAGCAAAAAGAAAAAGGGCCAAAGTGAAAGATTTAGGAAGATATGAAGATTATTAATTATCCATACTTGGATGATCACATGACCAACCGAAAATCAATTCCATATCACAACTTGTCATGAAATGGGCACTTACCCCAGGATGTTTCATCCACTCTAAAAAGAACCAGAAAAACAGATAAGTAAAATAATATCCAGGAAGCTTGATATGCCAAGTCTTTTTATGTTTTAATCGATTAACATATACAGGAATTTGATATACTGTACATTCATTTTCCCTTTCCGGCTCTTCTTCTCACAAGATATAATAATATATTTTTATTCAATTCTATAGGTAGATTTCCAAGTAGCACCTTTATCGACTAATGAAGGGTTTCTGAGGATGGTTATCGCTTGAGGCATTTTGAGAAGACCGAGACAAGAATAATCTTTCAAATATACTTTCAGCTGGTTTTCATTCTTAGGAAGTAAATGATAACAAAAGCATTTAGTTATCACAAAACGCTTATTACAGTAGTTTTCCAATATTATTTTTTTCAGTTAAAATATTTATCCCCACTTTAAAAAAATAAATGGTTTTTTTTGTCGGTTTTTATTAATTTTATGTTTTTACTGCATGTTTTTAGGGTGTATGGTGAAATTGTTATTAAAACCGGTGGAAGTAACTATATTATCTTTGTTTCTGTCTTGGTTACATATCAAAAGCTCTGACTATGAATGCGCGGTCTACTTTTACATACAGATGCGTTGCTATATTCATAACTGTGTGCACCCTCACAACCACCGAACACAAACATGAATAGGAGGTTAATGCATGATCATCGTACTGGCTCTTACTTTTGGTAACAATAATATAATAGCTAGTTTTTAAAAGTTTGATTAGTAAGCATACAATTGTTGTTGTTTTTTTTTTGGCAAAATCGTGTGTGGACTAGCACTAACTATTATGAGTAGTTGCATAATACGGTAAAGAAAATCAGTATTTCAAATAATACGTATCGCGTTAAAATTAAAAAATACATATAGATGTATACATGGGTAGTTTGAAAGATAGTAAATCCTTTGCAAGATATTCTATCAAATTCTACGTACAATGTATTTTGTTCATTACGTACACTACACTCCGAGTTACTCACACGTCGTAACTAATAAATAATATATCAATGCTTATTTTAGCTTTTTTTCTTAAAAAAAAACCTTAAGCTATCAAAGTAATCGATCTTAGTCAGTATTAACAACCTCCAATACAATATATAAAATATAGTACTAGATTAATTAATTAATCAATCGCGAGAAATAAAATAAAATGGTGATGCTTAATTATTTGTTTATTTTTGTCATGTCACAAATGCAGAGATATTTGTTATATTAGCGAATGCTACTTTATAAATTAACTATGCTACATTATGCTTATAAACATGGAAATTGGTATTGATAATGGCTCTATCCGCCACTCGTTGTCGTTTCGTAATGATGAACGGATATGTAGGATTTGGAATAATATATGTGATGAACTTTCTATAATTACATTATATATTCAAATAATATATATACAAATGAGATTGATTCTGTTAGTTATTACATAAATAAAGCATATTACGCACATATTATGAAAGAAAATATATGAATTTACTCTTGGTTCAAATTTTGTTCTGGATTATCTGTACCGAGACCAGCATCGATCATGAACTTGAATTGAGTAGTTTCTTTTGAATAAAACTTAATTTTTTCCAGAAGAGGACATTTTGACCTAGTAGTATACGCATTAGAAAAAAAATCATACATATTCAAATAAGCTATTGATTATATATCCTCAGAATAAAACGTAGATTAAGTACCAATTTTGCAGTGGATTCAAATTATTTGAATATCTGAATAAGGAAAAATCGAAATAAGGACAATCAGATTGTGGATCCGGTGGACGTGGTAGATTAAACGAAAGCTTTTGCATTGCCAGTGCATAGCTACGTACGTATAATAGAAATATTGTCAAAAGTTTGCTCCAGGTATTTTTTTACCACATCAAATAGTATTACTTATAATTTTATTACCTTCCACCTTTTTCAGGACGACTCCAAGATTCAATTTTTTTCTGAAGTGTACCTCGCTCAATCAATGTGTTGCTCCCCGGCGCCGAAAAACAGGGTTTGTGCTTTGCTGCATATACACCGTTGTACAGGCAGGCACCGTTGTTAAGCAACAAATCTGCTACCTTGTTACTAGTATTGTCGAACACATCTTCGATTGAAGATTTGGTAATATTAAAAATGATAAAGAGTGCCATGTTCATCGTGTCATAAGGATTCTATATGATCATAATGACAAGACAATAATATATTTCTGTTTAGTAGGAAATAGCAACAAATATTAAATGTAACACTACAGATAGTGTATATTTGTTCGGTTAAAATTTTGGATTACTGTTTTACCAACTACTGCACATACATTACCGCGAATATTAAAGTTTGCCGGAAGTGTAGACATTTTAATGAGAAGACGATGGTGACCAATGAATTGCATTCGCCATAATTTCAAGTCGAGAAACCAGTTAAAGTGACAGTAAAAATACTGTTTACCATAACTTCTATTAATATATAATATATAAGCACAGGTAAATAAATAATATTTATATACACGTATCAATTTTACTTACTCGGTCTTCTCAATTGTATGATTGAATAACCATACGAGCAAAGTATGAGTAAACTCGCTATAAGGCCTTGCTCCAGGAAACGTCTAGTTTACATTTTTTTTTCGTTTAATCAATCACAATTATACTTTACACATAAAAATGTCGAAAAAGAAAGAGCAGGGTAGATATTGTATATACCTCGCCGTCAATGCTAGCAGAAGAGCTGTAGAATTCATTGTTTTCAAGCAATCCTTCGAGTGATCTTGCTGTCATAAATGAGTGACTAATACTTTCTGGTACAGCCTATATTATTGTAAATAAATTGAAAAACATTAAGATTATTATAAATAATTTCGATTACGTATACAATTATTGTTATTTGAATTGTTGCCAGTTTGCATTGTTAAGGTATTTGTTAGTAGATTACCAAACCCCAGTCGTCATTTGGTGCTGTTGGAGAACCATTATTCGTTTGTTCATTTAGAGCATGATTATCACTCTTCAATGAGCCTTCATTGCTTGTTATCGATGATATATCGCTATCCATTTCTTCTTCGTCAGCATGGCTTCTATTTTCAGTTTCATCATTTTTTCTGTATGTTAGGCACGGATCAAGCAAATATACCATGTTCAACGTTCCTGAGTCCTATTACAGAAGAAAAATAAAAATAAAAACACGACGTTATTTTTATTTATCATCTTTTCTTTTTTAAAAATAATATTTCAAGGTAAGCAACAGATTACCTTAATCTCAAATACATGAATGGTTTGAGTTTGAATGCAGAGAATGGAGATTCGGTCATCAAGAATACCTACACCTGCATGGTCCGTGAGATGAATATAGTCTTGTTTGAAATGACATTCGTCCACAACCTTTTATATATAAGTAAGTGCAAAAAAAAGACGATTTGTATTTTTTTCTAAAAAAAACTTACTTGACCAGTATGAATTTCTACTATGTAAAATGCATAATCATTCAAAGTGATCGGAATATCTAGTTCATACGAATTTTGTCTTGTAACACGAGTGGATGGACCGCTTGAAGCCAAGATCATCTAATTATACAGATACCAAAAACGAAACTAATTTTATCTTTTTCTTTAATAATAGTAGTAAAATGAAACGACTTACATGTTTTTGATTTTTCGTGATAAGACAGAACTCTATATACAATTGATGATTATCTGGCATATGCAACATACTTGTATATTTGAGTGAAAAGAAATGATAAAATGATCTTGTTGCTGTTGGAGACAAGATCGCTTGAGTAGTAACATTATCATCGTATACAAGGTTATGAAGGAAATAAATACGAACACCTTGTTGACAACCAGTGAAACTGATTAGGTACTAAGTAACAGTCATTTATAATAAAGAAAAATTCAGACAAACAACAAACGTAGATTATATTATACTATCATGACAAAAAAAATTGGCATTTGTTTTATGATGCTACGTATCAACCAACCGGCCAGTAATTTATTTTACCTTTCCATCCGGTGTAAATCGTCGAATATTTAAACACTCAAGTGGTATATTCACGTCAAAGAGTGTATGATTTGGTGTAACATGGGAATAAATTTGACGAACACCATTAGATTTTTGATGCTGTTTTGTACCTTGTTCTCGTTTATGTAATACATCTAATTTAGTCATGGACGCATCTCTAAAAGGTTTTATAAGAAAGCGAGAATCCATGTTGAAAGAAAAGTTAAATGGATTTGAAAAATGGTTACGTAAAGAAAAAGAAAGAAAAGAATAAAGGAATTGGGAAAAAGAGCGACTCTTTTATTACCATAAATGGAAATTCACTATGCTTCTTTTATGTGTTGAATGCTGTATCTACTACGTAGTACTTCTAAAAACAATTAACATGGGGAAGGTATATGCTATTTTATTATTATTTTTTGGTATATATATATATATCAACTGCAGCTTAACTAGAAAGTTTCTGTTATTATGATTTATAATAAAGATGCTGTTATTATTTTCAAAAGGTCGCTATTGTTTCTGTGTCGCAGCAACAACATAATTAAATTTTCTACTTTACAGTTGATGATACCTTTTTATGGTTTCGTGTATATAGTAAAGATTTCAGATATTAAGTTCATCTAATTCAGACTTTATCAGATAGTAATTATATATTTATAATTACAAAATGTAAAACGTTGATCGCAAAATAAAGATATACAACGAATTGTTTTTCCTTTACTTAAGTTATATCACTTAAGTTATATAAGTGCACTAGTTTATTAGCTTTAAACATGTTTTCAACATCATCTTCTATGTTTGAGATTTTTCGCGTGAATCAATTCATTGAATAACTGATTTTTTTTTTTACCTTTTCTAAATAAGCACTCATCCAAAGCTTTAGTGAAGTGTAATTCTCTTTCCCTCTTTCTTCCTCTTGTCACTTATGTACTACCATCCAAGAATTTTCATTTGAGAGCGGGAACTGTTAAATTGATAGTGATTTATTGATCCGAAGTACTATATAACATTATACATGTGCAATAAAACAAATGTATCTGTATATATTGAAATATACAAGATTCGCTGACTGCAAACATCTATAAATCTTTTTTTTTATTCCTTCCCACTTATTCGTGTACGTTTTTATCATCCTTTGTCGCTATACCAGTAAACATATATACGTACATATAAAATGGATTAGTTGTGTCTTTAGCGAACTTATTTTCGTAACTAACGTGCACGTGTGTGCCGACATATACTTACGTGATTCGCCTTGTTGTTGTTGTTGTTGTTGCTGTTGTTGTTGTTGTTGTTGTTGAGTTCTTGTTAAATGTGTTATAAAATGCTGGAACTGAAGTTGATAATGTTGGAATTGTTCGGGTGATATCTAATAATGATAGTAATTATGATAATAATAATAATAACATAAGGTAAAACTCAATGAACTTCAGGATTCTCTATAACACATTTTTCTGTCGCTTACCTGAGATACATCTGTCATATAATCCGAAGTATTTGATTGCTATTATAAATAAGTGAGTAAAGATAAGTTATATATATAAAAACGGAAATAAAGATTTGTTTTTACCTTGACAGGTTCGGAAGTAGATGAAGAAGAGGTATCATTTCCATTGTTCTCAGTAATTGTTGGGTATCCGTGTTGTTGTTGATGTTGTTCAGGGTGCTGATATACTGCAAAAGTATCAGATACTTCTCCTGTTGCGTGACTAACAGACTTTTTTTTGGAAAAGAAATTATAAATAAATAAATATACAAATATATAATGGGGACGATTTTTTTTTGATACCTTTGAAGAGGATTCTGTTGCTTCCATTCGAGGAACAATATCAATCAAAAAATCGCACATGTCAGTTTTGGATATGCCCATAGCAATATCGGATCGAAGTAATGTACGACGTTTACTTTCTTCTGCATGAACCCTTATTTAAAATTATTCATGTAAGTATGAATAGCCCCGCATTATCATCCTTTTTCAAACACTAGTGGTTTTTAAACCAATTAATGATTATTAAGTTACCATGCGCGTTTGGTTAATTCAGTAATAAAAGTTTCACATGCTTTTGCAAATAATATAGGCGCCTCTGCACTGATCATCTATGTATAATATCGTTACTTATTAGTTCTCCTAATAGAAATAGTAAACCATTTTCATGTGCAGTTTTTTTTTTACCTTCACTTCGGGGTCAGACTTCATAACCTTTTTTATACGAGCGAGAGGAAGTGGATGCGTTTTGAAATTAGGTTCTGAAGACTGGGCTGTTTCCATTTCTTCATGCCAAAACTGTGCTAGATTGAAGTTGGGACGATGTTGCTGGTGTTGGTGTTGAATTGCAGTATTATTCACTTCTGGTGACATTGTGTCAGTAGCAACAGCAGTGGCTGTTGCCACTGACTCGCGTTGATTTGATTCCGAGGTGGTGATCGTGGGCTAAGAACGTTTGGGCGAAAAGGTAAAAAAAAAAAGAAAAAAGAAAAAAGAAAACAGGGGGTGAATTGAAAGGGAAAAATACACAAACTCACCAGCCTTCTCCTTATACTTTGAAATATGCTTTTTTTTTTTTTTGACACACGCGCTCCAGGGATGCTTGACTAGCAGTTATATCATAGTCAGCTGGTGGCACCTTCAGCTCCAGAAAATCAGCCGAGCTTTCTTTTCTTTTCTTCGAGAAGCAACACTAGCGGAGCAAAACATAACAACTTTGTTCCTTTTATTTTTTTTTTTTTTCACTCTTCCTCTGTCTCTGTTTTCTTTTTCTTTTCTTTTTTCCCCACTCTAGAAAATGGAAAATAACTTAATTGAACTTACCAACAAACTCCAGACTGTATTAGCAAGTATCAGCTCTTATGAAAGTCTTGACTTGCCCCAGATCGTTGTTGTAGGTTCCCAATCTTCGGGTAAATCGTCTGTACTTGAAACCATCGTTCAGCGCGATTTCTTACCGCGAGGTAGTGGTATTGTTACTCGTCGTCCTCTTATTTTACAACTTATTACACAACGTCAAACGGATGCTGAAGAATATGCTGAATTTATGCATTGCCGAGATAAACGATTCTTTGACTTTGATGAAATTCGTCAAGAGATTGAACGGGAAACAAGTCGTTTGGCAGGTGCTAATAAGGGTATTTCGCGCACACCTATTCATTTACGTATCTATTCACCAAAAGTATTAACTTTGACTTTGGTGGATTTGCCTGGTCTTACAAAGGTAAAGTAAAAAAAAAAGAGGTTCTCGATTAATTTTCATTTCCGGGTTTGATGCTAAGAAATAATATTTTGACTCATTTTCGACCTTTTTTTTTTCGTTACACGACTTAAGGTTCCTATTGGTAATGATATACTATATCAAGTTTTCCTTTTTTTATTACCACTAGTATTATGATCTAGATAGAATGGGAGGAAGAAGAGAATGTTAACAATATAAATTTTATTATTAGGTGATCAACCTCAAGATATTGAAAAGCAAATCCGTTCCTTGATTATGGATTATATTTCTAACCCAAACAGGTAAAAAAAAGGGGAAAAACTCTTTCAGATTCTTATTTTAATATTATAGAAACAACACATTAGTATCACAGCAACAAACATATTAATATTAAATAATGATATTTAATAATTAATGATATTGGTTATAGCATTATATTGGCCGTATCACCAGCAAATATGGACGTTGCAAATTCGGATAGTTTGAAACTTGCACGACAAGTAGATCCCGAAGGTAAACTATCAACTATTTAAGAAAAAGTGCTACGAGGTGTGGGGAAGTTGGGATGATAATAAAAATTAATAACCTACATGTATAAATGTATGTCACACATTAGGAAAGCGTACGATTGGTGTCCTGACTAAATTGGATTTGATGGATGCTGGAACCAATGCACTGGACGTTTTAATGGGTCGTTCTTATCCTTTGCGTCTTGGATTTATTGGTGTTGTAAATCGAAGTCAACAAGATATTTTAACTAATAAACCTATGACGGAAGCTATTGATGCCGAAGAAGATTTCTTCAGACAACATTCAGCTTATCGGAGTATTGCAAGTCGTTGTGGTACCAAGTATCTCAGCAAGCAATTGAATAGTGTATGTTATTATTTATTTATTTGTGTTTGAAAGGTTTATTTTTGTGTGTATGTAATTAACTTCATGTGCCACATAACAAACTTTGTAGATTTTGTATACTCGGATTAAGGAAAAGTTACCCGAGTTACGATCAAAACTCAGCTCCTTGGTGAGCCAGACCCAGCAGGAATTAAATCAATATGGTGATCCAGCTTTTTCAAGTGGTGATCTTCATAGAGTAAGTTTGTTAAAGAAATATAAGTCTGTAATTTATCTGTATTTTATTTGTATGAAGAGAAACTGATCTCTTTTTTTTTTATTGCTGGTACAGGGTTCGTTGATCTTGAAGCTATTGACCAAATTCTCGAATGATTTCGTTGCTGCTATTGATGGTACTTCTTCCGAAATGTCTACCAAAGAATTGTAAGTTTGTATTAAAATATAAAGAAAAAAAAATAGAATGTAGAATATTAATTGTAAGGAGGGATTCAATATATGGTTAGATGTGGAGGTGCTCGTATTTATTTTATCTTCAACAACGTATTTGGAAGTGCATTGGATGGCATTCCACCTTGTGCCAATTTATCCAATAATGATATTCGCACTGCTATTCGAAATTCAACAGGTCCCCGACCTTCTTTGTTTGTACCTGAACTTGCATTTGATCTACTTGTGCGACCTCAAATTAAACTGTTAGAAGCTCCTAGTATTCGTTGTGTCGAATTAGTCTATGAAGAACTTATGAAAATCTGTCACATTTCAGATAACAAGGTAAAATACACACGAACACATATATGTTATGAAAGAAAGAAAGGAAGAGGAATATTTCATAAAGAAATGATCTAAAAATTAAAGTACTATATTCATGCAGGAACTGATGAGATACCCACGATTGCATACCAAACTTGTTGAAGTTATATCTGAATTATTACGTGAAAGATTAAGTCCTACATCCAATTATGTTCAAAGTTTGATTTCTATTGAAACAGCTTATATCAATACAAATCATCCTGATTTCCTTGGTGCTGCTGGTGCAATGGCCAATCTGGAAAACGAATCCAAGAAAAAAAAGAAAGTGACAGAGACAAAGAGACGGGTAAGTTTTTATTTCTACTTTCATTTATTCATTTAAGTAGATAGGAAACTTATCTTTTTCTTTGATGCGTTTTATCTGTTTTGATATTATTCTTTTAGCATATGCGTACAGAGTCACCTGCATCAAGTGTTGTTAGTGTTGGTAGTCGAGCGGAGGAAGAAAACCACCTTGTTCCTAATGGTGTGCATAAAGAAAATGGATTTACCCCTACACCTTCAGTGAATGGTGTTGATAATAAGGAATCATTCTTGACTTACTTCTTCGGTGGCGCCAATAAAAATGAACGGCCTGCTTTAGGTCCTCAAGAAATGATGAATAATGCCTCATTTACTTCTCCACTTTCCGTAACTAGTATGATGGAAAGTGAATTGGAACGAAAGTTTGAACAGGTAAAAAATAAAAACGGAATATCATGTTTGATGGTATAAAAACACTAACAGAGTCTGGATTTATGTAAAAGGCATCGATCCAACCTACTGAGGAACAATTACAAGCATCTGATCGTGAAGAGATTGAAATTCAACTTATCCGTAAGCAATAATCAATCTATTAACTACTAGCTTAAAAAAACGACTAAATTGGCCTATTATTATCATTATTAGGAACATTGATTACAAGTTACTTTAACATCGTTCGAAAAAATATCCAAGATCTTGTTCCAAAATCTATTATGCATTTACTCGTCAATCATTCCCGTGAATCTGTACAAAACCGTCTTGTTGCATCACTCTATAAGGAAGAATTATTTAGAGAATTGTTACAAGAAGATGAAGGTGTTGCCGCTGATAGAGAAAAATGTAAAACCATGTTGGATGTTTACAAGCAAGCGTTCGAAATTGTGAACAATGCTTTATAAAAAACAATAATAATAATTGATGGATGATATAAAATGAAACATTCAATTGAAAAAAGGATAAAAAATATTTATATAATTACTAGATTTAGAGAAGATAAACATCACCCGCCGTACAACACATTATTCCATTATTTCATCCAATTCCATTCGATATCATATATACACCAGACATTCTTCTTCCTTACCCATCTCCCTTTCTTTTAAAATTTGTTTTATAAGTGCTTTATTTATTTTTTATTTGAAAACCACCTTTGATATTCTTTTTTTTCTTCTCTCTGTGCTATTAATACTATATGTTACTATTTATATAAATATGTTGTAGAATACCCACATACTTTTTTTTTAAAAAAAAAGACAACTAGATCTTATCTATTGATGTTCTTTTTTTTTCGCCTGTTTTTGGAGAAGATAAACCATTTCATTATAACTTTTAATTGACAGCGTCTCTTTATATAGATCAGGGTTGAGAATATTGGTTGGTATATCAACGACATCACGATTGTACAGAAATGACGTAGTGTACAAAACATATGGACAAAGTAATATCAAATAGCTGTTTATAGTGATGTTAACTGTTCTAAATACAGAATATTAGTATATATAGCAGTAATATAAAGAATAATGTACATATTTACAAAAAAGTGTGTATCATCGGCATAAAGTACTGAATTTAGATTTATTTATTTATTTTTGTTTCTAAACCATATTCGATCTCATCTGTATGCGACCTTACTATTATTTTATTTGTATATTATATATTGCATACTTAGCGTTCACAATAATATTATCTACCTTTATTATATTACGTATATTATTACAGTACAGATGGTTTTTTTTCTACAATATTATTTGCATACAGCAAGTCATCCTATTATATAAATATATGCAGTATTATCCCGTGCAATAGAGAGCACTTCATTCCTGGTGAAAGAAGAAATATATTATATAGGTCTAGATTATTGTTCACAATTTGCGTATATATGAAAGCATATCTTTTCAAAGAAGGGGATAAAAGTGAGGGGATGAGCTGATATAATATTCAGGCGTAATCTCAACATTTTTGTTTTACACTTAATTTCCGAGAAAATATATGGGATTTCTCTCTACTTTATTTATTTGTACATTAAGAAAAAGAAGAAGACACAAAAAAAAAAAAAATCAAGAGCCAGGAACTCAAACATAATAATAGTTATGCTCATGCTGACTTACCATTCATCTTTTAATTATATAACTTGCTACTATAAGATTTTTTCTTATTTACATAAAGAAATCTTTATCTTTTCCTCTCTCCTTTTTTCGGTTCTCCATTTTTTTCTTACGATACCTATATTCACGATAAAACGCAGTAAATGAAACCTGTTTCTTTAATTGCGACTATTGCTACTATAGCCACAGTGGTCATTGGACAACAGGGCGATATCATGGCAAAAAAAACGAATCTTATCGTGCCTATTTCAAAATTTTCACTCAACACATCTGTATTTCCACAGATCGAACACCCACACCGACCACAATATGCCGATCCAGAATTTATGAAAACTCATATCGTGCCAACAAATTCTTGGATCAGCAATTTATTTTATCCGAGCGTTGAACATTTGGCACCTACAACATCTGACCCATACATTTTTCGTATATTTGATGATTATGGTGGAAATCCTGGTCTCAGTCTACATCAGTCTTCTACTAAGGTACGAAATATGTACATATTTTTTTTATAGAAATATATATGCTTACATTGTTTTTTTTCCTTACGATATAACGTTACTGATTTGTATACATATAATTTATTAGATATACGGAGCTTATCCACAAACAAATAACGTTCCTCCAACCAAAGCTGGATATATGATTAATAGTGTTGTAGTAGATATTCGATTGACTTGTGCTGAATGGCCTAGAGGTAGCGAAGAACCTAAAACATCCGTCACTTATTGGGACCATTTTAGTGCCCACTTAAAGTTATCGTCACCAAGAAATGATCAACAATATATCCGATTTCCCATTGTTCGCGGTATGGCTTACGTTACAGCAGAATATCAAAATTTGACACCACAATTTTTTTCACAACATGCAATTATTCGCATCGATACAGATGGTCAAAGTCAACAAATTGGAAATAATGCATTATATACAGGCCGTAAAATCAAAATTTCAATGAATGATACACCAACAAGCACATTTTTAATCTATGCACTAGGAGATCAACCATTAACATTACGTATGGAAGGTAATTCAAATCTTGTAAGTACACAGGTCTACAATGGCGTGATACGTGTGGCCAAATTACCTTCCGATCAAGATGAATCATCGTTGGATCGATACAAGGATCAATGGCCTATCAGTGGAGAAATACAGGCTGAATCGGATGGGTAAATCTTGCACCTTTTTTTAAAAATTATTTTTCTCTGAACATGATTTATTGAAAAAAAAGAAACTAACTATACTATCTATTTGATTGGCAAAAAAAAATAGTGTTTCTGGTACCTATTCAATCCAGTGGAATGCTAATAACGGACAAGACAAAAATCTGTTATTGTACGCTTATCCACATCATTTGAATACCTTCGGTCAACAAAACGCAGATATTCAATATACTGGGGTCAAGTTACAATCAGCAACCAAAGGTGAAATGGAAGCTATTGTTGCCTCCAACAACAAATGGATTTTGTCAGAGCCAGAACTAAGTTCTGTATCTTGGTTACCAAAGGAGCCCGAAGCCGATCCAAGTGCTGTGCATGAAATTATGGAAGTCATAGAACAAGATATCAACAAAAATTATACCAGTGAAACTTTATTACCTGACAACTATTTTTCTGGAAAGGGTTTACAGAAATTCGCAATGCTTGCACTGCTATTGAACCAACCAGAAAAGACTCACTTACAAAATCCGGAAATGGCAGCAACATCATTGGAAAAATTAAAACAAGCATTTATTCCCTATTTGGAGAATCGCCAAAATGACCCGTTTCGATATGATTCAGTGTATAGAGGAGTTGTTGCATTGGGTGGATTACCCGAGGCGATGGGTGGCACTGGAGACGTTAATGCAGCGTTTGGACATTCTTATTATAATGATCACCACTATCATAATGGTTATTTAATAGTGACAGGTAAAAACTATGTATACTTTTGTGGTTTATTTATATTTATTTCTGTGTAGTGAAATATTGATTGATGTTAACTCTTTGAGATAATAAAATTATAATATAGCTGCGGTGATTCATTATTTGGATCCTACATGGCGATCAGCTGATTTAATCGAATGGACTGAAGCATTAATAAGAGATGTCAATACAGCTGTAGATAATGATCCAGATTTTGCACCATTTAGAAGCTGGGATTGGTATGCAGGTCATAGTTGGGCAGGTGGTATTAAGATCAATGGTGCCTTAGATGGTCGCGATCAAGAATCTATTCCTGAAGTATGGCCTTTTTTTTGTGAATATATGTAGTAAAAAAAGTATTAATTCGATACTTTAACTAATATGTTTTTTTTATGTAAAGTCTGTAAACTTTTACTGGGGCGCCAAGTTATGGGGGCTAGCTACTGGTAATCAACCTATGTCAAATCTTGCAGCACTTCAACTAGCAATTACTAAGCGAACGACTTATGAATATTTTTGGATGCTTGATGATAATAAAAATCGTCCTGAAAATATGATCAAGAATAAGGTCGTTGGTATTTTTTTTGAACAAAAAGCAGACTATGTAAGTATGGGTTTTTGGAAGAGTAAATGTTATAGCCAGTTAAGAAGTTGTAGATTCACATAACTAAACCAACTAAAATTTGGAATAATGTGTATTGATATTGACTTTTGTGGTTGCTATTGTTGTAGACAACCTATTTTGGTAGATACTTGGAATACATACACGGCATTCAACAATTACCAATGACACCGGCACTTGCAGATGATATTCGAATACCTGAATTTGTATCACAAGAGTGGGATCAAAAGTTACAAGCAGTGGCACCTACGGTTCAGTCACCATGGGCAGGTGTATTATATCTTAATTATGCTCTTGTTGATCCATCCAATGCATATAAACAACTAAGAAAAGTGTTAATGGATGATGGACAAACAAGATCTTATTCACTATATATTGCATCTACACGACCTACCTTTCAACGAGGTAACGTATTTTACCACTCCTTGGTTTTAGTAAATATAAAAATTTGTTATCTAATGGACTGTTGATAATTTAGGTTTACAAGTTGTGAAAAATCATCAAGGAGGAATGGCTTCAGCGAATAATAATCTGTTTCGCTATTCTCAAGACCCTAGTAACGACGACAATAATAATATCAATATACCTTCTCCTATCCAAAAAACCATTCATCGATTTAATCTTACAAGAAATCACCATGATGATCGTTATAATGGATATTAAAAGAATACCAAACTCATCTTTTTTAATCTTATAATTATTAGTATATTATATATACAAAACAAAATTCACTTCTCTTCTTTACATACACAAAATAAAATATATCATATTTATTTATTATTTGTCTATAAGCTATATGACGAGTTCATTAGATACTATGAAGTAGTAGAAGAGCACTCATTATTTTCATCAGCAGAAATAATAAGCGCTGATGTGGCATTATGTGCTCCTGCTCCACTTAAAAGTTGAGAGAAGGTATGGATAGCAGCATCCAATTCTTCTTTTCGTATAGGCTTACTAATATAGGCATTCATACCTGCATCTAAACATTTTTCACGATCACCAGGCATTACACATGCTGTCATGGCAATAATATAAGGCTCGGTACGATTCGCTAATTCTTCTCGAATTTTTGTAGTTGCTTCTAAACCATTCATTTCTGGCATCCAAACGTCCATAAAAACTAACTGAAATGGATTTTGTGTTGATTGCGCCGTTTTGATTGCTTCAAAAGCTTGACGTCCATTTTCAGCTACTTCTGGTACAATATTGATTTTGGAGAGCATTCGGGAAACAACTTTACGATTGATTGGATTATCATCTACAAGTAGACTACGAATATGGGCAAACTCATCTGATGATGACGATGACTCAGGTGAATTGACAATGGAATGTGTTTGCAAACTTGGAGCAGTAGAAGTATTTGCTGCTGTTGTTGTTGTTGTTGTTGCTATTGTTGTTGATGTTGATAAAAACATACTATTATTTTCAGGGGTCGGTAAAGGTATGGTTACGGACGAGAACGATTTGGTTTTTGTAGTAGCATTGGTGATGTTGCGTAATAATTCAATCAATGCTGAATTCTTAAATGGTTTGGTCAAAGAATGATGTTTTAAGGATTCAAAAGGATTAGAGCATTCTTCTAATGGTGTTGTTTCAGGCTGTTGTTGTTGTAATTGTTGTGGCTGCTGATGACCAAATCCACGACCAGATGGTACCTGAAACCATGATTGTTCTGGCTGTTCCGGTTGTTTTGCACGTCTAATACGTACATCCTTAATACATATTGTAGGTATTTTTAAAATTAAAGGAAACCACCGTTGTAAAGTACTTAAAGTAATCTCACTTGATGTTGTTTGAGGTCCTAATTGTTGAATCACTTGTAAATCGACATCTACTATCAAAATGGTTGGCGATGGTGGTGACGATATATCATTATTGTTTTTGAAATATTCAATGGCTTCAGTAAAACTAACGATCTTGGCACTTGTTATGCCTATACTAGTCAAAATAGCTTCCCATGCCGATCGTAAAAATGAAACTTCGGCAATGACCATGGGTTTATGATGTGTTAGTTCGTCTAGGTGAAATTGTTCACCAAAAGTAAGCGAGTCAGTTTGAGTTTGTAATACAACTCGAAAATAAAATGTTGATCCAACATCGGCGACCGATTCTACCCACTATAAGAAATTTTGGCAAAAAGCGTTGTCAGCTATTTCCCCGGGGTAATTTTTTACAATAAGTTTATTATTTCTCAATAACGATAAAAGCAATGATAGTACTCACCATATCTCCCAGCATGAGTTGAGAAAGTAATCGGCTGATTGTTAAACCTAACCCTGTACCACCATAGTTACGGGTTGTAGACGCATCCACTTGAGAAAATGATTGAAAGAGCTTTCCTAATTTATCTTCAGGAATACCAATGCCCGAATCTTGCACAGAAAATACATAAGAAACCCATTTCTCATTATTATTATTATCACCACTATTATTATCTGTTTTCGGGGGTTTGTGATTTGGGTCTACAGCTACTTTAACACACACAAATCCAGTAGCAGTAAATTTGAATGCATTGGAAAGTCTATACAATAATAACACGCACATGAATATCAGATTTTCAATTCATTTTTTTTCGCTGGAGTATGTAAAAACGTACAAGTTTAACAAAATTTGCCGAAGTCTCACCAAATCACCATAAACTTGGGTAGGTAAATTCTCATCAACATTATACCACAATACAACACCTTTTCCAAGAAAATTACTTGCAACTAATTTCATGGCACTTTCAATGACATAGGTCTAATCAGTATTATTGCATCAATGAATAAAAAAAATGAATAGTTAAGTCATTAGAACAACACACACACACACGTACAAATAAAATAGTGACTAATCGATCTTTCTTACCATATCCAACAAACCCCTCTCTAGTGTCAAATGCCCTGATTCAATCTTGGAGTAATCAAGAATATCATCAATAAGTGCCATTAAATGATTTCCGGAAGATTCTATTGTTTCTGCGCAATCATATAAATCCGGGGGTAAATCGCTCTCCATAAGCATGCGTGACATGCCGATCACTGCATTCATAGGTGTCCGAATCTCTATAAAAAGAAAGCAATTCATAGTCAGGTACGTAAAGAATAAAATAAGCTATTACTGCTTTTGATGTATAATGATAATTCATAGCAAAGCATTATCACCACAATAAACAAATATGTATGTATAATAATAATAGTAATAAAATAACACATGAAATTATATACCATGAGACATGTTAGCGAGAAACTCTTGTTTAGAAGTAGCAGCCTTTTCTGCAACTTCTTTCGCAAGTTTAAGATCTACGTAATATATGATCTCACTTGAGTACTGGTGAACGTTTAACTTTTTCTATCTTTTTCTTTTTCTTTTTAAAAAACCCAAGTAATATTAAAAGCATTATTATAGATACCTTTAAGTAACGTTTGGGTACGCGCCCTTTCTTCTTCTAATTCCAAGGTACGTTGTTGTAAATTTGCTGTTCTCTTACGAACTAAATCCTCCATATCATTGGCATATTTTTCCAGCTATCACCAGAATACGTACAGTGTTTATAATCAGATAATAATATATATCATCGATCTTTTGACTTTTCATTTATTTATTTTTACGAATTAGAAATACAATTACCAAAACTGCCATATTATCCACAACATTATCCGATCCTGTATAGGGGTCAAATGCCCCAATGCGACTATCCATTGCTGAGAAGGTTAGTCTTTCATAAGGGTTATCACTCATACATTCTTCAATGATTCGATTCATTTTTTCTGCATACCCATCCGCATCGATGGACTTTACAAGTCTTGGTCGTATCCTCTTCCCCTGACTGATCATTTTGAAAATAGACAACTGAGAATAACCACCATCGAGTAGATCCTTGTATGGCTTTTCTCGAGTTAAAATTTCATTGATAATGACACCCACACTATACGGAGCAAATATGTTTATAAGCAATCAGTTAAAACGGTAATAAATTAAGAGTGCATATTTAGTTATCCATATATCACCTATACGCATCAGATCGTTTTGAAGGACTTGAAAGAATGGTACCTCCCGGTAATACAGTCACTGTTTCTGGAGCGAGCCAAAACAAATCATCTTGTGAATGGACGAAAAGATCTGTTTTACTTTTCGGATTATCTACATAGGGGTAATATTTGCGAATATGATTTAAAGTAACAGTATCTACTTGCATTAAACGAACTTTGCTTAATCCATAATCAGTTATTTTAAGTTCCCATTTTCCGGAGATCATACATGATCTTGATGTAAGACGACCGTGATGAAAGAATTTTGAGCGTTGAAGAAATTCCATTGCTTGCAAAATTATATTTAATAAAATTTTAAATAAGCATTTGTATAAAAAAAAATATGAATATTATCATGGAAATAGTTACCTTGAATTAAGTCGTGGATCAAAGAGAATCGAAAGATCCATGAAAGATTAATATCGCGATCGGCTAGTATATCAAATAGCGAACCCTTAGTACAATACTCTAACATTAAAATAATTTGTTAATAAATGTATATATATTATAATAGTATCCTTCCCAAAATATTATTACCTTCGACTATAAAAGTACGTTGTGGTTCGATGCACAATCCACAAAGCTCTACTAGTTTAGCATGACGAGCATCTTTCATAAGTGCAACTTCTTTTCTAACTTCATCATTCACACGAACACGTCGAAATCCAATTTGTTTGATAAAAACAGGAAGGTTTCGACTTATAGATAAAAAAAAATATTGAAATTAAGAATTCTACATTTACGTATATACATAGACATATGTGTGTGTGTGTGTGTGTGTCATATTACAATACTTACTGAGATCCAACAGCTCGAATTAGTTCACGCTTTCTAGCTAGAGAGAATAAATCCTCAGATGTTTTCAAATTGCTTAAATGCATATAAATAAATAAAAAGGCACAATCAAAGATGAGTTTATATTTAATCATCTTAAAAGGCTCTCAAGTTATCAATAAGAAAAAAAAATATACGAAACCTTGATTGTAGATTCTTGATTTCTCTATTCATAATCAAATCCGGATCTGACATACTATTACGTGATTCAAACTCACTCATAGACGCCCTGTAGGCTTCTTTTATGTCTGGCAACTCAATGTCTAGAGAATCATTTGCATTATTTAATGTCGTAGCGCTTGCACTACCACCATTGATCATCATACAACCACCTCGAGTGCGACATATTGTATTACGACGAAAATTAGTATAATCCATAAAATGATAAGAACCAGGACCATTAATATCATCTGCTGAATTACTTCGTCTTGTTGCTACAGTCATCGACGATACAATAGGAGAAGAAGTCAAATACTTCATGGAAGGTCTCACCAAATTCTGGTAAGTCAATAACCAATCGTGGTCTCCCAATCGACCTTGATGAGATTTATAACGTTTTCTACATTTCCATACAAGTACAGAAGCTAACAAGGAAACAAAGAATACACCTATAGGAATAAATATACCCATATAAAGCCGTTTACGTGCTTCTTGTTTATCTGCTATATATTGAATACAATGTGGGTTTTTCTTGCTACTGATGCTGCTTTTGGCATCGCTACAGTGTCCACACTTAGATGAACCGGGAGAAGAGTACATTCCATAAGGACATGATAAACAAATGGATTGGTCTGGTTGGTCTGTATATGTGTTAACTGGGCATTGATGACATTGTATGGAGATGCGTGTATGACTCGCATCTAAACAAAAGTAGGAACTGCTTGCCAGGTTTTCATAGTATTGACCTGGTGGGCAGATCATTGTTATTCGGGGTGTGTTAATATTGGTCTGTGACCATGGTGGATGGTTAGTTATAGATTTAGTCAAGAGGATGTCGAGTGATGATAAAAACCCAACGGCAAACATGTTCATTGACCTTACAAAAACGAATATAAACCGGTTTGTGGAGGTGATTATTATTTAAAAAATCTTAAGATATTATACTTTTATACATGTTAACTATTATTATTAGCACTATATCTTAATTATTTCTTACCACATTGACTTAACTCGGCCTTGTATGTATGCTTGGAACTGATCATATAAATCTGCCGATGTATAAAGTACTGTATCATTGCTCATATACCCTTTCAGCATTCGCTAAAGTTATATTATTATATTAAAAATATTTTAGAATAATAATCTATATTATCTCTTGTAATATTGAAAAATAGAGACCTTAACCCAGGGACTTACATTATTAATCATATCAAAAACATATTCTGAAAATGTAATAAAAGCATCAGGCTCATAGTGTTGTGTTTTTAGCGTCATTAAAACATCTTCAAATTCTGTATTCATTACATCTTCAGTTGCTAAATCCACTGTATGTACAACGTCTTGAAGTTTTACTTTGGTATATTTTTCAGTATTAGATTCCCGATTATCTTCATTACTATAGGCTGCATAAAATGAATGACAAAAATTATTCACACCAAAATGAGTACGTTCCGTCAAACAAACAGGGGCTTTGATACCATCCTGAATTACTTGTTTGGCAACAGCTTTTGCAAGATTTTCATGTGCAAGTGCGACATTGGATTGGAATCTAATATATAGAGCAACCAATTCGGTAAAAATATTAGCATAAACTTTCTGCTGTTTTTTCTGTGCAATAAATGAATATATAAAAACAAACTCCTGTCGGTTCCAAATATTGCCGTTAACAACATGGGAAGTGACAAAGCAATAATAAAGATTCCTTACGGCATTGATAACTTTAGGGGTTCATAAAAGGTACCGATGTGAGCTAAGGGAATTTCGCTCATATTAGTAACTGATGCCCCATAATCGAATACGGATGAATCGCTCGATTGAAGTATAATGCCGTTCACCCCTTGTTTAGAATAAGCAGCTAATTCGTGTCTTAATTGATGTGGATAACCTATAATAATAATATTAATAAAGAACAGATATAATAAATTTTGTTGAAAATGTATTTCTTTCATGTCAGTTTTTTCTGTTACATAAGGTCTCCTCCCTTTTTCTCTGTTATTCTTTACTCCTTTCCAGTATCATCCCCGAGATAAATATGTCAAACTTTAAATTGCTATGGTATTTGTAAATTACCTAACGGTCCTCTCTATAATTCAATGAAAATATTTTACAATATTGGCAAGTTCTTTTTTTTAAATATTTTTAAAAAATCAATAGTATTTAATTATATTTACAGTAATAGAAAAATTACCTCAATTTCATTTGAAATAGTCCAATTGATCTTACGGGCTAAATCTTGAGCACCAGCCATCAAAGCAGCATTGTATGTATCACCTCGTGTATTTGGAACAATGGCACCCACGGCAGAGTTTTTGTCATTCAAAGGCAATAATGTGGTTTGTTCATTTTCCATTACTTCCGCTAAAGTTTTGTTCGTGACAAGATTTGGTCCAGTTTTGATTGTTTCATTATGAAATACGTCATGTCCTGTTAATATCTGTAAAACATGACGATCTGAATCAGCAACCTATATATATTTAGAAATAGCAGGATATAATAAAGATGGAGACAAGAGAAGGAGATATAATACGTGCTCGTAAATACATATAAAACACTGGCAATGCTGTTTGATAATAAGGAAGTTGAGAAATAGCAATGGTGTGCTCATGTTGTGTAAATAAGGCTGTCATATTAGGTCCCCCAATATCAAAAAAAGCAGCTGCTACACGTGTCGGGTAAATATTATTGTTAGTTTTTTCTAAAATGTCCAAAACTGCTCCAGACACAATATCGACACCGATCTGTACAAAAAAAATAGGTTTTTTTTAGTGTAAATAGTAAGAAAAGATAAATAACATCCAGAACATTATTACTTATACTTTTTCTTATTTTGCGCACTGTTGTAGATACGCAAAGGTCCTTTCTTTTTTTTAATTTTAATATAACAAGGTATTATCTGGTTATGGATATTTACCGATCCTCCCAAAGATACAATCGAATCAAAAGAATCATTTGATAAGAACGTGTCGCGCACTTTCATTAACGGTTGGGCAGTGTTATTATAATCGTGCAAGGGAAGTAACCCAGGTTCAGTGTCGATCGCATCCCGTAATCCTGCAAACCTGTTTTCGAATGTTTGAATATCAATTCCAGCCAACTGAATTACCAGTGGTCTAGAAAATCCACGACTCCGTAATTCTTGACCTAACATAGTTGCTGCTTCATAATCATCTTGTAATATACGTGTTAATCCAAGACGTTGGGCATATTGCAACCCTGTATTAAATACTAGTAATGGTATATTGTTACTCAAAGCATACTGCGCTGCTTCGAATATTTCGTCGTTTGGAATAGTAAGAATAATTCCATCGACTCGCTATATATAAAGAAAAATTATCGATATCGAATATAAAATATATCATTTGTTACTATAATGCATAGCAATACCCATAGCCTGAATAAAGTATAATTGAAAAAAAAGGAAGAAGTATACGTTATCAACAGCTGTTCGAATATCTGTCGTCATTTTACTTCCTGTATTAATTAAATGTCGATTCCATTCAATTTGAATATCCATGATTGCAGCAGCATCTCGCGCTCCTTGTTCAGGGCTATGAAAAAATGTTGCCATTGCTGAATCATGAGAAATAACTGCTATTCGAGGTTTTGGAGGTGATCCATTTGACCTACTACAATTTGGTAAATGAGGAGGTTGAACCTGTTGATCGGCAGCATAATAATTATAATTTGAAGTGGTGATATCTGGAGATAACGAATTCCTTGTTGGCAATGATAACCTTTTTTTCGTTGTTGTTTCTGTTGTTAATCTTTCTGTAGCTGATACTATGTCGATCCATGATCGTTGCTGTAGTAATATTATAAAGAATGTTATAATTATCCAAAATAAAATTTTCTTTGTTAAATAACAGTAATAGAGCATTACTATTAATACAATTAGATATTAAGTTTATATAAAAGAAATAAGTGGGAGAAGAAAGAAAGTAAAAAAAGGGGGGGGGTATGTAGGTTTGATACTCTTTTTTTTTTTTTCGTTGTAATACCCGAATCCAAGAAAAATTCGTTTTTTATTTAATAACCATCCAGGTATAATAGCGAAAAAAATTATAGTTGAAGCAAACAAATAGACAATATATTTAATTGACGTCAACAGCTTATGGGACAAACTAAAATTTATTTCCGTTTTTATGTAAAAAAGTTTATTATTCTATTACGTATTATTGTTATAAAAAACAACTACTAGTAATCGTAACAGAAAGAACGAAATTTGTTTGTGTGATGTGAAAGTGCATGATTGGGAAGAGTAACAATAATAGCAAATAATAGCAGTGAAAATAATGCTCTACGTTTGACTATAGTAAGCTATAATATGGCAAAGAACAATAAAAAAAATATACAATGAAAATTGTCTACATGTTTTTCTTAGTGCTGTTGTTATGTATTAGAAAAGAAAGCATAAGTAAAAGGAAAAGGTATGTAGTAGTAGTTGCAGTAGTAATATTCAGACATTATTATAAATGATTGGCGTTTTTATGGGATATGAAAGAAAAAACGGGAATAGTATATAATATAATATGAAGTGGAATAACAAAAAGATTTAAAAGAAATAATAGTTTGTGCATTTGTGTGTATGTTAGTATATGTATTTTAAAGGTGTATGTAAATCATAGTTGGAGTACCGACACTTGTCGGTTGTTACTGTTGTCTTTTGCGGATTATATTACTAGAGTTCACTTTAAGTGATCGGGATTCACATTCTCTCCAAGAACGATTTGGCATGTCAATTGATACTGCTTTCCAGGCTTGTTTAAATATTCGACTGTGTTTTTTAATAGCAATGGCTAAAAGTTGATCTTCTGTATCGTTCCAATCGCGTTTTTCAAGTACTTTGGCTTGTAATGTTTTGAAGCGTCCCCAACAACAACCTCGTGAACGATGGGGTAAATAAGTAGATGAAATCATGGCCCACGACAAACCTTCATTATAGCCACGTTGTAAAAGGTAATCTTCATGTTGAGACCAAGGTGTACGTGTTTGAGATCCTGATCGCTGACGATGAGTGCTGGTCAAACTGGTAGATGTGGAAGCAGAAGGACGATGTTGATCAAGCGGTATTACAATAGGTTTAGGTGATGAAGCGGGTGAAAGTGAAGGTGTAGAATATGACAAGCCCGGACTATCGATATCAGATGAAGCACAAGACCATGTTCGTTGATAATACTGATTGATTGAAGGTGATGAAGATGTTTTAGGACACGCATAAAAAGTGGATTTAGGGCAAAGCAGACTCTTAATATCCATGGTAATGAAAAAAAAAATACTTGCTAGGGAACAGGGACTTGAGTGAAATAAAAAAAAAAGGTTTAGTAAGAGGTAGTAGATTTATTTTGGAAAAGTAAACAAAACTATTGAGGGTATTTATATCCGAGCAAGGAAAACGAAAGGTTACAACCCCAGAATGAATAAACTTGTCAATTTCATTGAAGGGATGGGAGAGAGTTGTGAATAATGACACCATTATAACATCATTGTTCTAACTAACATTAATTTTTATTCGGAGGGAATACAGATTTTGTCATTATACTCCATTGTATAACCCCTATAAATCTTTAATCGCATCACCATGCCTTTTTCTCGTACTTTACTAGGCGATAATAATAATAATAATAACAATAAAAATAATGTAATTCATTCATACATACGCATAAGTACCCGATTCTTCGGTCCCATCTATCATATCACAATAACAGATCGTGCTATTGTTTCTTTTTGAATCCATCACCCAACCCCTTTCTTTTATTTCTTTAGTTTGTTCTTTTTTTTTTTTTTTGCTTTGCTCCTCTTTATTTTCTTTTTTTTTTCGATAATATTCTCTTTTTATCAAAACTCCTTTGTGTATACGTATGTGAATGGACCCTTTCGTCATGAAAATGATCGATGTTCACGTTACTCCGTTACTTACTCCTACAATGTACCTTTTTTTCAAGTTCACCACGCGAAAAAAATGTCTTTTAGTTTGTTTGTATATATTTTTGAGACCGTGTGTGCTCTATTTTTTTTCTTTTTGTTACCCAGTATTTTAATTTTACCTTTCATTTTTTTTTGTTTCTTTATTTCTCCTCTCCACATTTTAATAACCCCTAAAGACACATAATTGACCCGCGTACAGACATGATCTTTTTCTCCCTTCAATTTGTCTTTTCTATCGTGGCCGTAGAAAAACTTTTTAATATTATTACTGCTACTATATAAGGAAAAGTAAAAATAAAAAATAAAGACATGTAGTGTTGTCGATATAGTGTTGTTTATCTTTCTTTTTTTTTTCTCCTAGAGAACATAAGAATAATTACTGTTTTTATACTATTACTCATGAGTTTTCAATCTACATATCGTCGTCTGCCTCTTCACGTTTCTCATCATAAAAATTACTTATTTATAGATTAGTAATAGTCTACGTACGTACGTATTTGATTAGCAAGAAGAAAAAAGTATAGGATAAGAATAGAAAAGATGCATTTAACTATTATAGCCATCTTAGTCATACATCAGTGATAGAAAGTCAGTTAATATTATACATCTATAAGCCATGTATATATATAAAGACGAAATAATAATGTGATCTTTTTCAAAAGTTTAGTGTATATGTAATATTACGTATATATATATATCTGACTTGTTACGCAGCGTAATATTCAGTTGACTACTGCATTATTTAATTATCTTTTCTTCTTTCATATCGAAGAAGAATAATTTAAGAAATATTAGTTTATGGTAATCTAAAAAGTAGCATTTTTCTATAGTTTTTTCCAGTACGTTATGTCAGTAAATTAAGCAAACGGTAATGTATGAAATGTGAAAATACCTTCTTTCTTATTTTGTAACATCATACTGCCTAAGCTATGATATAATACTTGTCAAAATATCACAAGCTACGTATCATTACTTAATATGTACATTTCTTATAGTATATCCTTTTTATTATATATATAAATAGAGAAATAAGCATCTCCTTCTTCATCTTAATTTCATTTTTTCGTTTTTTTCTTGTAGAATACTATTTAAATAGATAAATACATCATCCTTCTTTTTCGATAATATAAACATATACGTACGCAAAATAGAAGATCATTTAGACAAAACACATCGAGATATATAAATAAAGATGAAAGATACAACGTGCAATTCGTATATTATGTTACTATATACCAAGGAAATCTCGAGCCGAAAAGAAAAAAGAGCCCTTCTTTAACTCCTTTGAGCTCCTTTTTTCTCCATAAGAATTGTAAATTGTAGTCAGGGAAACAGCCAAAAGTTAAACGAGGCAAAGGCAAATTAGAATGTCCTATTCTCACTAATATACTATATTTAGATACGAGAATCGCTTCCAGAAAAGAAAAAGCAACAATAATAACAATGAATGGTAGCTTGCATTGATTATATAAAAAATAGAGTGTATTGAAAATGATATTCATATGTTGAGATGATCCTATATTGGGTGGGTTACTCAGATTCTTTTCATAATACGATACAATGATAACAGAATGTACGTACAAAATATTTTCAAGAGAGAAATAAGACGATGGGATGAATTTAACGTACGTGTTAGTTCACATATGAAATAAAATTGCAGTAAAGGAGTTCTTCCATATGTCATCTTATTTCCAAATGAGGCACTTTATTTATGATACTCTGTTTTGGCAACCTTAAGTAGCACGGACCTTTATTCACCACATTTATCGATTGTCACATTAACCTTATCTCTCAAATCCAATCAAAGTACTTTATATTATCACATGGGTGGTTAATGAATAAAACCATCAATAAATTGAATTGGTCGATCATTTTCTGAGCAGTAGGTATAATACTATAGCATCAAGTAGTAGTAGTTCACCCCGAATTTCGATCCTTATGACAGTTTCATGTTATAAGCCTCGATCAAAATCTAATTTCGGAAATATGTTTGTTTTTATAATACGCCACATACACGAACTCTATAGTGTAATGATAGAAAGGCGCATTTTTTCATATGTTTTCTTGTCTTTCAAAAAATGCGAATGATTAGGAGTAATGTTCAACAAATTGAAAAAAGGAGATTTATCGCGCGACAAAGATTCACCCATGTTTACCATTGGAGGTTTTAATGGATCTTTTTGAAAAGGGAGCTCCATTTATACAAGGTCATTATACAAAACTTTCGATCAAACCGAATCTCCTGGCTCTTTTTCCCCTCCTCTTCTCCCGCTTGTCTCATATAATCACTCTATTTTCTCCTCTTTGAGATTTAAAAGGAAAATGCATTTTTATCGCACAGACATTTTATAATAAGTGCTTAAAAAATTCTTTTTATGTACTGGGTATGTTCTTAAGTACCCTCTCCTCTTTCATTGCTCCTTATATACTATGTTTTCCGCTGGGATATAGTTTAGTATATCTAATTTACGATAAAATGAGCTAAATAACATTATTTATATCATACACAGTATATTTTATGGTATATACGTAATAGAAGAAGAAGACGAAGAAAACAAGAGGGTGTTTATGAGGATCAAACAGGGATTGTTACAGCCATGCCTTCTAACAAACAATAATGTCTCAACCTCGCGTGCTTGCTTTGTATCACTTCAAAAAAAATAAATTAAAGTTGAAAACCATGAACCATCGAAGAATCGATCTTGTGATCACACCCTGGTGTTTGTCGTTTATAGTTTTACTATATCACAGCATTCATACCGCCATACGAAAAAAAACCATATGTTTACTTTGATGTCATACTGAACAAAATTAAAGACCCCCAAGACAACGTTGTTATGACAATATGCATTGCAGATACATGTTTTTTTTTTTGCATTTGCAAAAATCACTCCTGAAGCATATAAACTCTGATTATTTTTTATAGATACTTTGAGTTTGCAAAAACATCACTCAGGCTGCTTCTAAAGACGCTTAAAGAATTTATACTATGTAACAGCTCATTGTCATTATCTAATTAAGATGTGATTATTTACTTTAATTAATATCACGTATAATTATTCAGAGTGTAATATTAGTAAATCCGTTACGTACGTACTCAAAATTTTCAGTAGTTTATCTAGCACTGTTCTTTTCAACGTTTCAGCTGATGTCACATTCTTTGTTTCTATCTTTGTAGACACAAATAATCTATATTTAAGAAAAGAGCTAAATCCGAAGAGCAACACTGTTAACATTGATTTATCAAAGAAAAGGTTCATTACCGTATGTGGGACCGTGATATTGTATACTGTATTGATAATAATAAAGGGTGAAATATTAATATATTAATATTAATAGTTATAAAAAAAAGAACGATAAAAATTTATATGAATATATAAATAAGTAGAAAAGAATAATTCGGGATATATAAAAGTCGTTTAAAAGAGAAAAAGAAGGGAAAGAGAAAATATTACTATGTATGTGTAATATTTGTGTAGTCTTAAAATAATAATTATTATATATACGTATAAAATGGATGAATGGATAATAAAGAGAGAAAAAAATAGGGTAAGAAAGGAAATAGAGAAGGAAAAAAATCTTGCTCAAATATTATTTACATGATGGTGCAATTACCATCAGATGGGTTAGCACCATGATTGTTATTGACATTTCGAAAATTTGAGCTGGATGTTTGATCTGCTGTTGCTGCTACTACTGTTGCAGTTTGATGCACCAATTCAAATGTTGCTTTTCTACGTAATGATGTAAGCTTTGATTGAGTGTCTTGATTTGTTTCTTCTTGATCAAATTCATTATTTTGTACCAGCTGTGGTAATGATACCGAAGATGTCGATGAAAACGCATTTTTAGGTAAGTTAAGCTTTTCAGCAGCACCAGCGTGGCCTTTTGATGCAGCTCTGCTAAACCATTCTAAACCACGATTAAAATCCGGTGCTGTTCCAATACCATCTTCGTAATATGTTCTATATCAATAAAATAGGGTGATATAATTCAGTATATTTACGTTTGTACATAGTGAGCTACTAATAATAAAAAATAAAAGATAAGATATGTCCTACCCCAATACATATTCAGCTTCTCCTAATCCTTTCAATGCAGCGCGATGGCACCATTTAAATGCCATCTCATGCTGCTGCATCAAATACCCTGGAATACCACTAGCGTAGAGTCTTGATAAATTCAACATGGCTTCTTCACATCCATCTTCTGCAGCACGTGTATAAAATGAATAGCCTTGCCACGGGCTTTGTGGTTGTCCTAATAGTCCATATTCATGCACTACACCCATTCGATGTAGAGCCTTAGGTGATCCGGAATTGGCTGCTTTTTGTAAATATTGTATTGCTAATAGTTCATTTTTACGTGACATTTGTGAGTCTCTATTGCACGTTAATAAACAGATGGCAAACATTAATAATTGAATAAACAAAGACGTATTATACTATGTAGTTTACACAATACTGCATAAAAAGTATTACAAAAGGCTTACCGAGCAATACCAATACATTCTAAGTCATCTGAGTAAATACAACTCAAATCAAATGCTGGTTCAGCACTTTCAACCCCTTGTGCATCGGCTGCTTTCTTTAGATACTCTAGTCCCAAATTGATATTTCGTTTTTGTTGTAATTGACCACGTAAAAGAATTTTGGCCATTTTCTATAATAATTAGTTTTATAGCGTTAGTATATATATATATATATATATTGTGATGACTCTTTACTCTTTAATAAATAACAAATCACATATGCACATACGTAATTAGCAAGTGTATGTCCCTTCTTTGCAGCTTTTTCATAACATGAAACAGCCAATGAGTATTTTCCATGTGCCTTTTGATATCTTGCCAGCTCATAATAAGCATCAACACATCCACCCCTTGCAGCATTTTGAAAGCTTCGATACGCCTTGAGTGGTTGAGGTTTTGCGCGATAAGAGTCGGGCACTGATTCTTCTTGTTCTGGGTGCCATTGCCATTTTCCTTTAATATAGAGTGCCTCTGGATGTCCCCATTTTGCAAGACGTTCAATCCAATAACCTGCTTCTGATAATAACTTTTCTCGTGTTTTAATATTATCACTATTAATCTTATTGTTGTTTCGTTGTTGTCCATTATTATTATTACTAGCTGCTGTTGTTGAATAGAGTCGAGCCACATCCAATAAATATTTCGCATACGTCATTTGAATAGATCTGTTATTTGTTTTGGATGCCATACGGCGATAGGTTTTGATTGCATCTTTGTTATGCGTCAAACTGAAGGATGCAATACTAAGTTTGGATTGACTGCATGGGATTGGTGCCAACGGATCTGAAAATAACTGAGGTGATGAGTTTGATTTGTGTAACACAGATGATGCACTTGATGTTTCTTGGGGTGTGGGTGCTACAAATTGTTGCTGTTGTTGCTGCTGCTGAGGCGATGGTGCTGGAAGTGATTGCTGCTGTTGATGCATTAATAAAGGCTGTTGATGATAATGATTATTGTTGGGGTTATTATACATACTATTAGGACCAGAAGAAAACGATATTACAGACGCTGGTCTTGTGAGAAGACGTAACTGTTGTTCTTGGCTAGAAATTGCTGAAGTTGCAGAAGATGGTCCGTTACCAACAGATGAGCTACAGCGACTGCAAAGTGATGCAGAAGAAGATAAAGCACCGACTGTTGTTTGAACTGTCAAAGATGGGAGTTCTTGCTGTTCTTCTTGCAATTCTTCCTTGGATACACGTTTTCGTAACATGACTGGTGGCTCGTTTGTAAGCGATACTGCAGCTGGTAATGACTGATCATCGTCATGGTCATCATAATCAGAATTGGTAGCATCAACAGACCAAATAGTAGGCGGTTTGGATTCTTCCGGTGTATGTGGTATTTGTACCATTTGATGAGTTGTTGTTGTTGTTGTCATAACTGTGTTAGTAGAAGGTGGCTCAAACGGTTTTTGGGTGATTATTGTTGTTTCTGGAGAATTAACAAGTAGCTCCATACTAGATTTTTTCAAATTCGACGACAAAGGCATATTGCGTAGATAATTCATGGGTTCTCTTTGCTGCTGTTGTGCCACTGTTAGTTCCTCAGACACATGACTCGGTTGATGGTTCTCCTGTTTCTGCAATGATGTTACTGAAGAAGCTACAGAAAATTGATCTGATTCTACACTAGTCTTTTCATCTTTCAATAGGGATGACACAATATATTGATCTTCATTATGTATACTAATTCGACTACAAGCATCATCTTCGATGGTACTATCCAGAGACTCTTGAATTGTTTCCAAATGCGTAGGAACCAATAATAATTCACCTTCTTCCTGTCGCTGTTGCTGCTGCGGTAAAGAAAAACAAGTGGTCGTCGTAGAGCCTGATGATAATTTCTCTTCAACATCATCCTCCTCATAATGACTTTTTGTATCTTCAGATTCACCAGGTGTATTAGGTGTTGATGTTGACGTTGTAGTCGAATCATTATCATCCTCCTCATCGTCATCTTCTTCATATTCGCTATCACTTTGAACAATCAATAGACCTTGCATAGGCTCTTCATTATGAACAGAAGATATATCTTGAACAGTTACCATTCTTTTTTTAACCGTTATTGGAGGTCCGTTTACATGAGGAGGCAAAAATGATGATGTTGGCCGACGTAAGTTACCACTGTTGTCCTGATGATGATTAAATATCGAAGCTGCTGTTGTTGACATTGCGGTAGTCGACATTGCGGTAGTCGACATAAAAAGTGATAATAAATAAAATACGTAAATAAAAAGAAAATAAGGGCTTTTCTTTAAAAAAAAAAGCTTTGAATTATATTTTGATCGAAATGATTTAAAAGAGGGAAATTCAAAACAATGCAACCAAATTTAGAAATTGTTTGCGCTGCAAAGTAAAAGAGGAGGAAAATTATTTCTCATATTCCTTTGTTGTTGTCATGTCACACATATACAAATACACAATGATTTTCACCCCTTAAAAACCAAAAAAAAAATACATTGTGATAATAATAGTAGTAATATAATATATAATGTATAATATATATAGAGTCAATTAAAAGCATAGATACAAAAATAATAAACGAGTGAACTGGTATAAACATAATATAGAATTGTTTTTTATAAGGGAATGGGAATGATTTCAACATATAAAAATGTTTTGTTTGTTGTAATATATATAAAAATAAAAGAGAAAGCTAGAGAAGAGAGACAAAGGTATAATTTCAAATTCAAAAATGATAAAGTTCTGGCTTTGCTTTTTTTTACGCCCTTCCTTCGGTTCCGAGATCCGCATAACATTTATCACATACACGTTGATGATGCGATGCTAATACTTGTAACGATTCAAAAGGCACATTGGGATCTTGAAGAATTTCGGAAGGTGACAAATAAGTACGTGAGCCCGAACATTTATCACAAACAATCAAACCACAACGACGGCAATGGTGACGTCGAACCAGAATACCAAATTTACGAGCACATCGACGACATTCTTTTGATTCCGTATCTGATTCCCAAGTAAACGCACGGGGTCCATCCGATACATCTGTGGTTGTTGTGTCCAAAATCAAAGAGGATACCACATGACTATTATCATCGTCAGCCATCAAATCAACGTGATTTAGTGTACTGGAACTTTCATTATGAGGCCGTAACCATGCTGGTTCTTGCAATTGTTGTTGGCGTTGTTGTTGACTCCACGGGTTTGAATCAAAATCAGTTACCGTAACACCATCGTTGTTGTTACCAGTTGGATTGGATTCCTCAATATAATTCACCATATCACGTTGTTGTTGAGATGCTAATTTCGGCGTTTGTATAGTGTTGTCATTATCTGTTGTAAAGCCTAACTCTCGGGCAAGTTCCGCATTATGTTGAACTGGTGTAACTGGAGTAGATAATTTTGCTCCGAGGGAAGTGATCTGTGCATTCAGTTTTTCAGCATGACTTGTGTGTGATTTAACAAGAATTGATGCTTCATGTTTACGATATTGGTTTGTGTCAGCTATATACATAATGATTTATTCATTTGGTGCGTAAAGTTAGTTTCCCATATATGTTTTATAAAAAGTAAACTCATTACAGCATTACCCTTAATACCCGCCAATAATAATTGAATAGCTTCTTCAAATACACGTAATTCATGTGTCAATTGTCTTAATAACTGTCTTGTGGGATCATTCCCCTGTGTATCAGCATTTTCCATTTCATCCTTTGCATGTTGCACAAGTTCATCCGCTTGTGCCAAATAATCTTGCTGTTGAACAGTAGATTCATCCTCCGCACGATGATTACCCTTATCTAAATCCATACGTCTTTTCATGACACGTACCCAACGACGACGACGTACCCAACCATAGCCTGATGTAGGTGCAACAGGTGTCCAACCTTCATCGCCTTCATCGAAAGATCTTGCATATTGCCAGCCGGAAGTGGGGTCAACACGCGGGTCACTATAATCGATTTGCCAATCTGTCAACCAGAACCAATTTGATCCAGATCCAGGCCTAGAAGGTAATTCCACTTTTTCTTTAGCCGAAGGGATACCAGATGGATGTAAAGACCAGGCACCACGGGAATCATGTTTTGTGAGTGCGTTGGAGCTGAAGTGAGGTCGGGATAAACCCAAAATAGAAGTAGATCGTTGGTTTTCATGAATAATCACCATGACAGTAACATGAAATTCCAACAGATCGTACGTGGAACCACGGGAATATGGAGACAAGTCAACACCTTATGAAAAATAGCGGGCATAAGATATAGGTTTAGTTTCATCATACTTTTTTTTGGTCAGCGTCTATCTCTGTTCCTTTTCAACTGAATATATATTATTTACCTTCCGTATGCCGTTGATGCCACCATTTCGTTCCAGCACGTTCAAGCATTTCACAGATATATGCTTCGCCTGCTTCCCCTGATGCAGCGCTTACATCATAAGCTGCTTCTTCAAAGTTGTTTTTAATTAAGGGGTTAGCATTGGCTTCTTCCAATAAATATTCCACAATGGACATATACCCCTTTGAAGCAGCATTAACTAATGACGGAAATACATATAAAAGAAGCTTAGTTTGGGATGACAACAATACCATCAATAGTAGGGAAGCACAAATACACAGACAGACTACTTACTCAATGGCGTATGACCCATTTTATTTTGAGCATTGACATGCGCACCACGTTCCAATAATAACCTTGCGACAGGAAGGAATCCGCGCGAACATGAATTATGCAAAGCTGTCCATCCATCTTTATCTTTCTGATGGATATTGGCCTTTTTCGAAAGTAAATATTGAACCACGCGGTAATGGCCTGCATACGATGCTTTTAACAAGGGTGTCTATATATCATAATAATAATAAGATATCATGTGCATTTTCTACAAATATCAAATAACTTATTTTTACCTCGCCTTCTTTATCCCTGGAATCAACCGAAACATGATAATCTTCTACAAGGCACCGAACAATATCCACATGACCACGCGAAGCAGCAAAATGAATAGGGGTTAATCCTGTAGAAGGATGAGGATCATTGACAGCCTTGAGTGGATCGGGTAAATGAACTAATAATCGTTTGAAAACAGGAAGATTGCCCGAAGCTGCCAATGAATGAAGAGTACGGTGTTGTTCGACTTCTTTAACAAGCGTCGAAGATGCAATGGGTCTCTTTTGTTGCTGTTTAGAGGATTGTAGTATTGGTGCTGCCTTAGATGATACTTGAGGTGCTTGTTGGATTTGTTCAATCTTAGTGGTTAAATGAGGAAGTTTAATAAAATTGTTATGAGAACTACCATAATACTTATGAGTTTCTCCTGGTACAGGTGGTGTACAAAACTCGACAATGGTTGCCGACATTTTGTTAGAAAAGTGAAAGGTGAAGAAAAATAAAGGTGCCAAACGTGATACCTGAGTTTTTTTTTTTTTTTTTTTTTTTTTTTTAATTTTAAGAGATGGTCAGGTTTTATTTTGGTTGCGTAGCACCAGATTTTATAATAGATTACTGTCAATATGTCGCTTAATCTACTCCATTGAAACTATGTGCAGTTATAAAACGTTCGCCCCAATAACAAACATTATATTATTAATATGGACAGAAACTTCAGACGCTTAGATTTATGGAAGTATATATGAATAAAAGCAGGAAGTTTAAGTGGAATATGTCAATTATTAGATTATTTATACAACAACCATATTATAAGAGTTCCCAGTTCAAGTATTTCAAAAATGATACGTACAATGAACTATTCTATTGATCATCCCAACAAGAGAAGGACAAGAAATAAAAAATACAACAAATGTACAATAATCATAAAAGTGCACTTTATACACTGGCGATAGTAGTGGTTGGAGTCAATTTATGTAGTCTAAGCATAACGACTCTTTTATTGTAAACACCCCAAAACCGGGATGACGCTGTGTATTTTCTTGTTGTAGTGTCAAAGGGTTTTTTTGTTGGTATCAAAGTTGAGTATTTAAAGACGTAGTGATGACCGGATATAGTTAGGATATCAAAGAGAATAGGATAGTTCCAGCACAAACTCCTTATAATGCCTGAGATTTCTTTCTTGTGCTTTAGATACAGTATTCGAGCAGGATCCTACGGAGATAAAACATCAACATACAATATACGATACTAATTTATTATAAGCTATTGTAATAGTATGTCATACACTTTATTTTAGCAAAACTACAACAGTCAAATATCTGAAATCATCAATGATAACACACGAACATACACTGTGACAAACCATTACCAAACAATATGATTTTGTGTAAATCACCAGAAAATGTTTTCAAAGCGATCAAGGAAATGATGACGACGGTGTTTAGAGCATGTGCAGCGGGGGCTATAAATCACCCAGGGCTGTAACTTTACAGTCCACTTTTTACAGCGAAGTTGGTGCAGAGGTAGTTGTAACTTGGGCTGTGAAATTAAGACCATGGACATCAGGCTAAAGTTACAGCCCGTACGAAAAAAGTTACAGCCCAAAAAAAAAAAATCAAAGTTACAGTTTATTTAACACCACCGCTGCACTTGCTCTTATGGATTCAGATTAAGCAAGAACATCATAGTCAAAAGCACAAAAAACATATACTCTGATCACAGCTTTCATGGATATTGTTCTAATAGAATACTTTGAGAATCTGTATGCTTACCCATAGCACTTGCTACGATAAAGTATGCCACATAAACAGTGTTGACGTTTAAATGATAGTTCTAATGGCGCATATCAGACAATTTTTAATACTATTCATATTACACAAGCAATATCAGTAAAGACGAAAGAAACTCGGTAATAACAATTATAAAATGCTATTGAAGGTGATATACCCGCACACTTTTTATCCTGCGCTTTATGAATTGTTTCAATGGTACAAGATGATAACAATTTCATTCATGCATATTTATAGTAGTAAAAAAGTTAATTAACTAATGCGTCATGAAAGATTATGATTCTAGGTAGAAAAACTTAACCAATTATCATAATGCCTAAAAAATTAGTATTGAATACGTAAATCACAATCGTTTTGTAAGTTTTTTTTTGTTATCATGTTTACAATAGTATAGATTTCGATAATGGTTTCTGTTTTTATATTAATAAATAATTTTCAATAAAGATGTACTCCTCATATGTAGCTTATTTATAAATTTTACTCTTTTGCGTTCACATTTTTCATTATGTACTAATTTTCAAATGGATCGTCCAAATATTTTCAAACATTGAGTAACGTAACGAAAATCATATTAAAGCTTTTCAGGTACCGATAAAAAAAGTTTGTATTACAATGACTTTATTTTAAGGTTTTAACTTTTTTTGGTTTAAAATGATGGCTTCTTAATGAAATATCCCGTTTCTATGACCCTCATAGAATAAGTTTGGTTTAGATTTTTTTTTATAATCAACCGAGCGTTTCCTTGTCAGATTAATTCGTAAATGTATAGAAAGCAAAAAAAAAAAACACTACTATTAATCTTTAGTTGAGTGTAGAATTAAATAAAAGCTTATACAAAGAGAACAAATAATAAAAGACTAGTAATATGGTCGTGATGTTCAAATAGTTGTTGATACTGCAAGTTGTGTTTGATATTGAAAAAGTTACTATTTTCCACACATTAGTATATAGCTCTAAGTAAAAAAAAAACCGAAAAAGAAACAAATATCTCTCGATCGATGATCCTGTGACGGCAGCGTAGTAAATTGGTATGTTCATTTCGATTCAGTGATTTCCAGATGTATAATCGAGAGGATTTACTCAGATTTCTTTTCCCACGTATCTATAATAATGAATAGATGTATAAATACTGAAATAGAGCTATATCTCTTTTTATGTCTTCAAGATAAACCAAATGAACATTACTATAAACTATTATCAAATTTAATTTATTACGAGAGCATCGTAACATGATAATAGGAGCCCCTCCTCCCCATTTCTTTTGAGCGAAAAGAAAAATATTACTATTGGATAGATCAAGGTTGAAACGCCATTTGAGCACCGAATCGCATTTCGTTATAAGTGGTCGAAAAGCAAAAAAACGACGTGATCAGCAAGAGACCTTTCACAGGGCCCCCGAGTAATTGAGTCTCAGAACCCCAGCGACTGGCACAAAAAAACAAAATCTATAGCATTCCTCCCTTTTCTTTTTTTCTCTTTACTTTTTTTTATCCCCCAAAAAAAATACTTATATATTAAAAGGTAAATAAAAGAAAAAACTTATTTATATATTTTATTATTACGAGCTAATTTATTCTTTTGGTCAATTATTATTTATTATTGTTTAGCATGTCTGTTCCTGGTAAGTTATTATTATTAATTTTTATTATGCTTGTTTGGAGTCATCTACCATGAAGCTTCGAGTTTTTCGCGTGTTTTTTTTTTATTAACTTATACATAAATAATGATAATAATATCAACAGTCGCCTTCAACGATATTGGTAAGCCCGCCAAGGATCTTTTGTCCAAGGATTACCCCATTGGTGGTGTTAAGCTTGAGGTCAAGACCACCGCTCCCAATGGTGTGGTAAGTTTTTATAAATGGGGGCAAAAAAAAGAAAAAAAAAAGAAATAGAGAACGAGTAATTCAGGGAAAGAAAAATTCTTACAAAAAAACTGTTTTTGTATCATATTTATATAGACCTTCAAGGTCAACGGTCAACGTGACAACAAGACCGGTATCATTGTCGGTGACCTTGAGACCAAGTACTCTGACAAGGCCAAGGGTGTCACCTTCACTGAAGCCTGGACCACCTCCAACCATCTTAACGGCAAGATCGAACTTGAAAACAACTTGGCCAGTATGTGTTATGTTTTTTTATGCGTTTGTATGGATGATTAAGTAATTATTAATATACTAATAATCATTATCCATATATCAAATTATAATAGAGGGCCTTAAGCTTGAATTGTTGACCTCCCTCCTTCCTTCCGTTAACGAAAAGGGTGCCAAGGTCAATGCTACCTACAAGCAACCCAACGTCCACACCGTTGCTACCCTCGATGTCTTCAAGGTAAAAAAATATTTGAGTTTAAAGGAATACTATGCAGAATTACAAAAAAAAAAATGATATTAATCAAACTTCTTTTTCATTTACATAGACCAACTTCAGTGTCAACTCTGTTGTCGGTCGTCAAGGTTTCCTTGCTGGTGGTGAAGTTTCCTACAACGTTCTTGATGGCAAGGTAAATAAATGAACAGAAAAAAAATAAGGGATATAAAGGAGGAGAAGGGAAAGGGGGTATAAAATTAATGAGAATGTAAATGAGACTGATTCAGGGCACCTTTTTTTTTATTTACATTGTTATGCATATATAGATCAGCCGTTATAACGCTGCTTTCGGTTACTCTGCTGCTGAATATGCTGTTGCCATCCATGCTACCAACAACTTGAACAGCTATGCTGCTTCTTACTACCATAAGGTCAACAGCGATCTTGAAGCCTCCGGTAAGGCCTCTTGGGATGCTTCTGGTAGCAACGCCGTTGCTCTTGAAGTTGGTGCCAAGCTCAAGCTTGATAGCTCTGCTTTCGTCAAGGGTAAGATCTCTAACTCTGGTGTTCTCGGTGTTGCGTAAGTATCTTTTATTTTTAAACATTGTTTATTGTGAATATAAAGGAAGGAAAGAAATTTCTTTGGGAAAATATATGGTTTTTGTTTGTTTATTATACGTATGCATGTAGGGTGCATTAATGGTTATTATTAACAAATTAAACTAATTCTTCCATATTTGCGTTTTATTTTCTATGTATAGTTACACCCAAGCTCTCCGTCCTGGTGTCAAGGTCAACCTTGGTGCTTCCATTGACACTACTCGTCTTAATGAAAACGCTCACAAGCTCGGTCTTTCTTTCACTTTGGAAAACTAGATGTAGTAATATTAGTATAGAAGGCAATAATTATTATATTTGCTTTGTTTTGAATCATATAAAATACAATAATAATGTAACTAGCTCAAAACTTTATATTCTATTTTACAATGATTTATCTTTGTTTTGCTTGATTGTGTGTGTGAGGGGGGGATATGATATTTACGAGGGAAAGAGTAAAGAAAACTAGAATGTTTATTATAGAAATTATCATGGGAGAAAACTTTTATAATTGTTAATAGTCTTTTTATATATTGGCACTCTAACTAATCTGGTTGTCATAGGTACGTTATAAAAGAATGTATAGCAACAAACTATATCCTTTACTTTTCTGCAGTGTGACGGCGTTTCATCGAAATGCCAAAAAAAGCATTCGAAATTTTTTTTTTCTTGCAAAAAAAAAAGACCTCCACCCAGCTTTCGAGAAAAAAAAAACTCCTCCATATTTCCTTCATTCAAATCACCATGGTTAAAATTGACCAACTTGAATCCTTGCCAGTATGTTTTTATTTGTTATTATTATATTCTTATTTTCCATGGTTTATATGAATCTTAGACTCGGATCGTTTTTCGTCTTCTTTTTTCATAATATTAATATTATATATACATATATCTATTTTAAATAGGAGCGTATGGCACAACATGAAAAACTTTTTAATGACATGCTTCACTTGATACCCGCCAAATATTACATTGCACAAAAACAAGAGTTTGTACGTTTATTCAATTAAATTTAAAAAAGTAGGATCATTTATATAAAAAGTAGAGGACTAATAATTTTGGGGAAATATGTTTATTATGTAGAATAACAGTCCTTATATGCACAACAAACGAAAACTTAAGGCACCAAAGCAAGAAATTAAAGAACGATCCAAGAAGGCACGAAAAGCCAAGGTAAGAAAACAATATTATTACTTTGGGTAAAACAATTAAACGATCGACTCTTTTCAGTATAAATGTATCTAATTTTTTATTTTTATTTTAGCTTGACCCCGAGAATGAAAAGTCAATAGCTGAACTTCAATCAGAACAAGCAGAACAAGCAGCTAAAGAAAAAGAAGAAAAAGAGCAAAACAACAATGATGACGAAGATGACGAAGACGCAAGTGCAGATGAAGCTGCTGTTGACGATGACGAAGATGATGATAACGATGTTGACGATAATGATGATGCTACTAGCAGTAGTAGTATCAGTATGACAAAGGGTGATTTTAGTGGTTTAAATGGTGATAAACCAGAAATTGTATTACCAACTGCTCCATCAAAACCTATGGTACGAAGTGATATTACTGATTTACATACTCGTTTACAACAACGTATTGCCGAAATGCGACAAAACCGTAATGCACCAAAAGCTAAATCTAGAGAAGAGATCTTGAAACAACGTGCAAAGAAGCGAGAAGATAGAAAGAAAGCTCATCAAAAACAAAAAGAAAAGAAGACCAGCCAAGGACCTGCTGAAGAACTTGTCAAAGTGGATAATCAATCAACAAAACGTTCAGCAGCTGATTCTGTTAAAATGGATGGTGATTTGTACTTTGGCAAGGTTGCCATTGGTGAAGAAAAGAAAAAGAAGGGTGCTGTTGATGCTAAGCAACAATTGAAAAAACTTGAATCTCAAAAGGAAAAGCTCGAGCAATTACGTAAAGAGGACAAACAAAAGGTAACATATTTGAAGGATAGCTATTATTATTTCAGGACTGTTTTATTTACGTATATATATGTAATAGGCTTTGGAATTAGAAGAAAAGGAACAATGGGATAAAGCATTGGCTTTGGCAACAGGTGAAAAGATCAAAGATGATACAAAGCTTTTGAAAAAGACTATCAAGAGCAAAGAACAACAAAAGAAAAAGAGTGCAGGTGAATGGCAAAAACGTTTGGAGAAGGTTAAAATGGAAGAAAAGAATAAAATCAAGAAACGTGAAGAAAATATTCGCAATCACACGAAAGCCAAAAAGTCTGGTGAAAACCGAAAAAAGAAAGGAGGAAAGGGTAATGATGGAAAAAAGAAAAAGGCTCGTCATGGTTTTGAAGGAGCTGCTTTTGGCTATGGTGGTAAAGTTTCCAAGTCTAAAAAATAAATTTTAGTTTTTTAAAAAGTTCATATCACATTATAATAATAATATAATTCATTCATTCTTATATATTCTCGTTATTTTTTTTTATTCATCATCTTATTAAAAAAGAATATTGCATTTTTCATTTTGTTTCAACAATATACTGATTGATTATTGAATAATTAGATGTTTTATGCTAGAAAAAAAAGTAAGAGCGGGGATGTATATGGGGACGATGATAGTAAATTACATTATATTTCCTCCCCATCTACTGTATATTGGAAACATCAACAAAAATTAAGAGTAGAAAGACATAGGATGAGCATATACAGTGACATAACTTGTTTGAAAAAAAAAAAGAAAGGAATGTGCAATCATAAGCATATACACACAAAACAAGACATAATTTGGAAGATATAGAGAAAGAGAAACAAAAATATACGTATACGAAAAAGTGTAACTACCAGCATATACACAAGAAAAAGAGAAGCAAAAACATAGAAGAAGGATTACTGTACATAATGAGCAAGAAAAGGGCAAGTATAATAAATATATAAATAGATATTGTCATAAGGCTCTATTGAAATTCACTCTCAAATAGATTTGGTTTTGTGCAATGTAGCGCACTGGTCTATATGCTTCTTGATCTTTTCGGATCTTCGTTCTTTAACACCACCTCTACAGTGTGGACAAGTATAGGTAGGTAGCATATCAGTTTTGAAGTTAGAATGCTCGCTCCAGAAATGGTCTTGGAGTTTTTTCTTGTTAGGCGCCCCATGAAGACAACCTTCAACACCACAAACAAACTTTGATTTAGAAGGTTTAGGCATGGAATACAAATCACGAGGTGGGGTATCACTTGTTTCATATTTATTTCTGTGCCTATGTTTCGACGTCTTCCAGCATTCTTTGAAATGCTTCGTAGCTGCATAAGGTTGGTGGACCAATCGAGTCTGTTTCTTATGTTCACCAATCTTGCAGGTATACTCCATTGTATTATGGAAATGGTGCGTAAAAATATGTTTATAAAATAGATCCTCTCTTCTACCATACTTTTTTTTATTATGGCATTCAGGGTACATACATTTCCATTTAGGTATTTCGTCGGGTTCACAACTAACTTTGGTATTTTTTTCTTTTCTAGCCACACTAGAATCCGTCGTTGATGGCGGGCTGGTTATACTTTGATCTGAAGTTTGACTGTTGTGAGGCACCAGTATTTGACATGGGCTATCATCTGTTTTAGGTCCACCATCTTGATCATGATGAATCGTGTTAGAAGGCCAGGCTGCGTCAATTTGTTGGCTCCCCCTTCGATCGAAGTCCATTTCGCTGAAATCCATGTTACTGAAAGAAGTCTCTCCAGTTACATTCCTGCTGTGCCCTGGTGTTATTCCATGACTTGAACTTTCATCAGCTGTCCACATGGGTGTGGATGAATTTAAATTTCGATAGTTGTGAATAGAAGCGACTGTCAAATCCCTCAATTGATTTTGTTGCTCTTCTTGCGTTGGATATGACTATACATAAAATTAGGTTATTAAGTAGTTTGTTAATATTCTGAACAGTTGATGTTTATTGTATTGTATATATACTATGAAACTATACACCTACAACCGAAGATTGGTAAAGATAATCTTGATCCCTTTGTTCTTGAGGTGGTCCTGTTATACTCGTTTGCATAGAAGTGTGATATACTTGTGTTTGATTGAAGTTCGTATTTTGATAAGCTTGGTTACCAATATTACGTTCCAACATGTCGTTGTTAAGAGGATAATGATTAATAATATTTGCTAAAATATAAAGTGAGACAAAGTTAGATGGAGTGATACGTACAAATCGGACATGATCTTATGTATTACATGAAATTTTTAATATACGTACCTCCCCTTGGATCTATGAAATCGTTTTGTGAAAGATCAATGCCTTGGGAATAATAGGCTGTAGCAATGATAAAAAAATTGTGGTCATCCCAGATCCCGGACATCAAAAAAAAAAAAAAAAAAAAAACGTTAACGTTAACGTAAGATGCATAATAGTGTACAGATATATAGATAATATGTTATTTACGCTGTTGATGTTGCTGCTGATTATTTTGAAAAGCAACACAAGTTTCAGCATATGCTGCCACCGCGTTACGGACATGACTACTGAAAAGACGGTTTCCCTTAGAAATATATTCATTAGTATTGAATGTGGAGTCATGATGAAGTCCCCCAATCGATGTTAAGTGCGCCACGTTCGAAACCATAGTGCCGTATTTATTGCTATACATCAACGGTGAATAAATAACAATTCTTTTTCTTTTTTTCCGTTCCGACCGTTTACTTTCTCTACTTACCTATCATTAGCTTGAATAGTAGTAGTTGGTATTGATTGATGTTGTTGTTGTCTCCAACTTTCATGTTGCACTGAACTATGGTCAATATACAAGGGCACTTGTTGCCCGTACAAAATATTATGAAAATAGCTATTAGATTATAAAAAAAAAGAGTTGCGTACGTATTAATGTAAGTGCCATGTAAAAATAGTTTTACATAAAAATTAAAAAAAAGCGAACCCATTCATGTTTCCAGAATCTTCAAAGGGGTGGTGATAATTTTTTCGTTGTAATTGCGGTTGTAATTGTTGATAGTCAAATAAGGTTGTACATGATAACGTACCATCTGTACCAATTAAAGAAGCATGCATGGAGAATGTTTTACTTTCAAAAAATTAAATAAACAAGATATAAGATATAAATTGAATATATAGTATTAAGGGGGTATAAAATGTCTTGGGCTTAAATACGTAAATATGTACAAAGATGAAATCGGTTCGAGTTGTAAAATGGTAAAGTTATTCAAAAGGTAGAAAAAAAATGAAAGAAGAAGTAAGATTATTTCATTCAAAATCATGTTTTTTTTATATTTTTTGAGAGTTCCCGGGACCTATGATATTGTCGTCCATGTTGGAAAATCCCTCGTTTTTCGGGTCGGACCACATTAGCAACAACAAAAAACCAATGATATAGTGATAATAATAATACTAATAATAAACGCGACAAGAATAGAGGCAGGAGCAGAATAGACCATCATATGAGTGAAAATGGTTAACTATGCTCTTTTATACCAAGCGCCACAAAAATATTTGTACGGTTAAATGAACTATGCTTTTTTTAGGGGCATATTCCGAACAGTAAATGCTCTTTCACCATACATTTTCATTGTAAAAGTATAATGTTATGTCACGCGTCAACAAGTTATGATATTGTTCTATTATGTGAATTTAGAACCATATTGGTATTTATATATAGCTGCATACTCACTACATCCTGTATTGCAGGAAAAATTAATATCCATGAAGGTTCTGAAAAAAAAAGCTAAGTATTATATAGAAATAACTCCAAATAATAAACAAAACAATAGAAACCACAATGCTCAAGTGAAAAAATGAATGCCTCCAAAACATTTTTGATCATCTCTTAATTAATAAAAAGATCCGGGAAAGCGGATGATATACTAAATTAAGTAACCATATAAATATATTCATGTTCGATTGTTCCAGGGCATAAATTTTCAGTACTCTTCAAAATCAAGTGATTTCCTAGTAGCTATTATTCCAAGGAAGGCATGTGACTCTTTTCTTTTTATATTTATAAATACATCATACGTAAGGCCAAAATATATTATGGCAATATCAATTCTCTTTTTAAAGATTGACAACTAAAAAGAATCTATTTTCATAATGAGACGATACAACTTTTATTGTTATTATATATACAGTATATAATTTGTGTGCCGTTTCATTCAGTAAGGTCCCCATAGGAAACAACTATAAATAATTTTGAAAGTTGAAGAAATATCTATCTGGTCACAATTTCCCCCTGGCAAGATGTCACAAGTATATTTATATTAGTATTCCAGTAGGGGTTCCAATGAAAGGCAATGGAAGCCCTTCAACTCAGTGAATGGCCGAACAGTAAATTTTTTAACTGTTTTATTCTCGTGAGGCGGTACATCACAATTTATAAGTTTGAACCTTGCTCCGTAACAGACCGAAACTCTATTATATTTTTACTTATTTTATACATACTATTAAATATGGGTTAGGTGTAGTGACAATGTTGTACGATTGTGACTTTAATAATGATGATTTTTTTTTACATGGTATTATTTTTTTTTATGAAAATGATAACAAAGGTTTGTCTTCTAAAACGAGTTAGAGCGCGCCACTTGATGGACGTGCAAATTATGTTGTGTAACGCGCCGCAAGAACTATAGAGTCGCACCATTTGACATCAGTGACGCCTCACGTGCTTTGATATTAAATTTTGGAAGAAATTTGCTTGGCAAAAACCTTACCCCCGGTCTGCTTCCTCCGAAAGGTAGAGTGAGAGTGTACCAAAAAAATTTCTCGACCTCTTTCTTCAACATAAAAATTGCTACTATAGATGTCCATTATATTGACGTATTATTATATCATATTATTTATTTTAAGCTATAATATTACTAGCTATTTTTTTTACTGTAGTCCTGTATTATGGAACAGTTATTATAAAAGGGATTTAATGTTTTTAACAATAATACTTTTCTATGAGATATATAGTAAACATTCTATTGATTATATGCATGTAAATTAAATAAAAGTTACTTCTTTTAGTAAAGATTACTAATTCTTGTTGTCGTCTAGCCAATTCTTTTTTATTAATGGTGATGGAAATAATAAAAATGGATAACGTAAAAGAAATCAGTCTTTATTATTAATCTTTAAATTACAACAACAAAAAGTATTATATACAACAACAAAAAATGAAAACATGTACCTGGCGTGAGACTTGTGTTTGCCGGTCTTTTCACAGTGGTGGGAAAAGAAAGAAAAAAACATGATGGAAAGCAATATGTGTAAGATGATTGGTTCGATCTAAATATCAATGATTCCAATAAAAGGAAAGCGTGTGTTTCTATGTAACCCGATCAAGAGTAGATAAATATAAAAAATCTATTAGTATTATAATAAGTCAGCTTCATCTTTCTTTTTTAAACAAAATACATTACGAATACTGGTATAGATAGACAAATATAATAACGCGACTTCTAGTAGGAGACAATAAGTTAGAGCGTGTTACTACTTATTACGTACAAAAAGAAAAAACAACCTTGAAATGCTACTTGATGTCACACTATAAAAAATATCTTTAAACCAAACAAATGTATTTTTATAAGCACAGCACGTAACACCTTTTTTTCGTGTTCAGTAATCATCTGAGCATTCAGAGAAATAAGGGTTTTAAAAAACCAAGTGAGGAGCACTCATATACTGATGCATTAATATTTTTCAGTGTACATAACAAAATCCCTTGATTTTTTTTTTGTTGACAGACATGTCGACATTAATGACATTTTCCGTCCCAATAAGATTATTTTTCGTTTTAAGTACCCACCAATTGAAATGGTATCATGCGAATGGAAACAGGCCATCTAATGACAAATCCGGATAGTACGTATATTATAAAACTGGGGGGGGGTAAAAAAAAAGGAGTAATAAAAAAATTAATTTCCCACACTGCTCCCCCCATTAAAAAAATATTGATTGGAAACTTTTTTTTAATGCACAACCCAAATGTCTGGTAAGAGAAAAAAAAAGTAAGGGTTGATTTTTTTAATTATTGAATGATGAATTATGACACTATAGTTATCGTAGATCTCTGTATAAAAACAAATTTCAATTTTTTGTTCTTTCTATGATATGCTTATTAGTCAGTCAATATCATACTTGCTTTAGTTAAAAATGGTGATGGCTATACCTTGTTATTCGTTGAAGTGTGATCGATGTAGAAACAACAGTAATAGCAACAGCTGCTGCGCAACAAGTTTTTTTTTTTTTTTTTTTTTTTTTTTTTTTTTTTTTTTTTGCGGACGGACTTCAAGGATAAATAAACAAAAAGCAATAGTGAGTCATCGCATTTTTTTTAAAACAAAAATTTATTCCTATGTTACCAAAGGGTTGTCCGATCGACAATGCTGTTACTTTAGAAAATGCGGTATTACTGTCCGCGCAAATAGAAACAAAAAACTCTATTTTTGGGATATGATGAACACAGCCATCAGCCACCTACATTATATAAAATAAACATACGTACATGTACACAAGATAATCATCGCCGATCAGGAGTGGGGGACTACCACCAACTTCTTGGTATTAGAATAAAACAACTTCTAATGTAAAAGCAGGAGCTAAAATAAGGACAGAAGTAAAAAAAAAAACCAATGTAGTACGTAACAAAATAAAGAACAAATAGATCAAAAAGAACAAAATACCATTCGCTGTTATTGATGCATTAAGTTTACAATCTATCGAGCCAAAAGAATTCAACCGTTTGACTCTATGATATATAAAGAGGACAAGTTAATATGGTCATACGTATGGTATTGAATAATTTCATTACAAATGCAAATATGTAATGTTCACCGATCCCTATACTATTATTATTTTGGTCACGACATATGATATGTAAAACTAATCATCATTTCCGATATTTTTTTCTTATTTTTTATTTAAGTTAATTCTATAACAATAATATCCATTAACAGCAACAAAGGACTCCCCCCCCCTATTTTATATATAGAGAATATATTCATCTTTTGAGATTGCGCCATACTATGTAACTTCATACTCATGTTCGCGCTTTTACATACTCAATGTAGCATTTTTTTTTGGGGGGGGGAAGGCGGGCAGAAGAGGAAAGAACTTTGTGGCACCAAAGAACAGCGCCAACTTTATTTACAGTTATTTATCCTGTTTTTTTTTCTAAATAAATTTTGTTTAAATAAGATATACAATTTCTTTTACTTGAACAAAAGTATTAAAATTAGCATGATATCTTTTGTTGTTGTTGTATGCTTTGCTATTGTAATCAACATATAAAAAAAAATCATCCACTTTTTTTATATACGTATTGCTTTATGAAAATTTCACAAGAGTTATAGGTGTTTCACAAAAATTAGATTTGTCATGCTGCGCCCCTCTGTTGTAGTTTTTTTTAACAGAACCACTTTAACAACAACATATCTTATTGATATGATATTGTCGTTAAACATTTATATACTAGAACAAATTGTTGTTATTTGTGATTATTTTCATGGTATATAATATATCTTAATTCAAAAAATATTATATAGTCTTTAACACGGCTGCTATCTGGTGTGAAGCGTGCCACTTGAGGTTCAATAGATTATCTCTCGCAACGACGACCAAAAAATGACCCGAGGCAAAGCGTAGATGCTCATTTAGTCGCGCGACACGAGATAGTGCGACTAGTAAGTATTTTTTTTTTGTATGGGAGGTTGGTGGCCTCCAAATCTTTATTATGCAATTCAGATGTTCAAATGAATTAATGTGCCTGCGTCCTCAAATTCGATTTAAACATAGAAAGGGATGTAGAAATAGAGGATTATACTAGAGCAGAACTTTTTTTCAAAGATTTTTTTGTAGGTGGATTCGACCTTGTGTCTATGCCATGATGAGGTGGGATAATTCGTAATAAGTGTTTATAATTCTTGATAGTTTATTATAGAGAAATGGAGAATAGGTGGGAATCGAACCAGGTTTTATGTTGTTCAGTGCCAGTTTGTTCAACCATAACTTAGGGGAGTCAGCCCCCTAGTAATTATATTAGAAAGAGCTCGCGAAAATCAGCTATCACTGGTTTATTTGAGTTAAAATATCTGTGAAGGAGATATTTGATTATTTACATTTATAGACTAAAAGCATAGGAAAACATGAGACGTAAATAACTACTTTTAACATATACTAATAAAAGTTTATTATCATATAGTAAAAAAAAAGATGAAGGAGATACGTAAGACGAAAAGTATGGCTTAAGAAGATAAAGGAAATAAGATTGAAATTATGGCATAAAAAGATGAAGCGTATTAAAAAAAGTCAAAAAAAAAAATATAGAGTAAGAATATAGATCAAACGAAGTATACATTTCTATTTAATTAAAGTAAGTCAATTTTATGCTATTTTACACATTATTATACTTTGTCCGTGATGGACTTAGTTCTTGTTCTTTGGATATCGAATCCGTATTAAGGACAAGAAGAGTCGAGTGTTCTATTATTTACATGATCATGTCGGTTGAAAACATGTTCTTTAAGTTCTTTTTCCGTGGACGCTCTGTAACTGCAGCCTTTAAAGCCACAGCAAAACGTCTCCACAACAGGTCTAGTAACAAAATACAAGTGTTCAGGAGGTTCGATCATATTTGCGTACGCTTTGTGGTGCTGATCCTTCCATTTCTTCCAACAATTTTTTAAATGGTTCTGATACGTTTCTTCTCTATGTGTTGTTTGTTGCACACCTCTATGATTTGGGTCGATTGAACATGTATAAAATATTGTTCCATACCCAAAATGATTTGTATAGATATGTTTGGACCATAAATCACGACGTCTAGAATATGTAGTGTGACAACCTTTGACCATACACTTCCATTTGGGCTCATCTTTTTTCAATGGAAAATCGGAAGTGTCAGGGTTGAATGGTTTACACTTTGTAGGCAAGTAAAATCTACTCACTAAAGGTTCATCTGTACTACTATTGACACCAGCTTCATTATCGCTCACGATGAGTGAAGACACACCAAAGTCATTATTTTCGGTCACACCTCTCCAATGTACCATTGTGCCAGAATGTAGTTGGCTCTCCTCTGACGGTGATGGCGATAGAAGCGAGTTTAAAGTTTGATAACTATTTACAGTAGCAGCTTCTGAACTTATAGTATTATGACATTGACCTTCTTTGAATCGAGAATCCTATATTAATTACTAGTCAACATTCTAGATAAAATACACGCATCCTCATTTTTTTCTGACGAGTGTCATTTTTATTATATTGTAAAATCAATCACATACCAAAAGATAATTAAAAACTACTTGATATATTTGCTTTAAGCTTAAACCCTTACAAGCCTCTTGGAGAATTACATTATTTTGTATCAAAGTGTCAATCGAGCAAGTAATTTGATTGAATCCGTCGTTAACATCGAATTGCATTTCATTGGAAACGTTATGAACTAGACAGAAATAAAAAAAAATTGATGAAATAAGTAGTTTGTAACGCAAACAAATTTGTTCGCAATAATGCATCAAATGTATTTCTGGGTTACATGGGATTTCCTGTTGAATTTGACGTGGATTGTTCCATGTAGTAAAACTGCCTTGAGGATTGTAAGCTGTTTTGAAAAAAAAGTTTACGAGAATTTGGTTCAAGTATTATGATAAGTATGATTTTACATGCTGGTGAGTCAAATAATAATGAAAATGGAATAACATGTTTTAGTTAATTCAAAAAAAAAAAATTCTAACATGCGTACCTGAACTTGAGTTGACAAGATTCTGCAAAACCAAATTGTGAGAAGACAGGGCCTCCATAGAGTCAGTGTTTCTATATATATCCGAAAGACGTTAGATTCCAAAATACTTATTCTAATTATATTTTCAAAGATGAGAGAATTCTTCATTTTTTCTCATTATTCACATACCCGTTGTTCTGCATAACATTTATCGGTTGTTGCTGATATTGCTGCTGCTGGTATTGTTGTTGTTGTTGTTGCTGTTGATACTGTTGTTGTTGGTATTGTTTTTGTAATACTAACTGATTTGGGGGTACCAAATCATCAATATTAAAAGGGAGTTGTTCTTTGTCGAATTGACTAAAAACAATAGAAATAAATTGTCTTAGTCATATCAAAACATTATGCATATTCAATTTTACATAGTTATGAATAAATCTTAAAGACAACAGACCTTTCAGTTTGTTCAGAAGCATTTTTTTCATAATGTTGCTGTTGATTTGATGCGCCATCAATGTATGTAAATGGTGATTCATTATCAGCAATGGTATAGTAAGTGGGATTAGAATATATATTTTTTGAATAATAGGGCATAGTTTAATTGCAAAAAGTACTACAAGTTCGAGTATATATTTACGTGATTAGTATGTTAATATCTCAATAAAAAGAACATATACACTGTCATTTTCAAAGTAAAAAATCAAGGTCCTTTTAAATAGGTAATGGAGGCATCAATCTCAAGATCCGGTGATAAAATTTTTCTCCGAATGTTCCCCCCTTCTCAACCAAGTTCAGAGTTAGTGATGAATAGCAAAAGCATATTAAGAAATATATGGCCATGGGTATAGGATTTTGCTTCTAATAGTCGAAGACAACAACTGATGAGCGCCATTTATTTTATTCCGCGATACGCCAATCCTATTTTATGGGGCGGAGCTTCCGAAAATGGTTTAGTGAATAATTTCATTGAAGAAAAAAAATAACCATATCAATGATGAAGAAGAATGAATACTCGAATAAACCTTTATGAATAAAACAATTTAAGTATACAAAAGAATAAGATATTGTATCAACTTTTAGCGTCTTTTTTTTTGCTTATTTATTTCACCTAAACAAATAATTTTTTTTTATTATCACCAGCGATAATGTACTACCATCTGTAACAGATTATATGCAGCAGAAAAAAAAAAGAAGGGAAGAAGTATCCATACAGTTATGTTTTATAAGGTTTATCTTTTGTTTTCTCAAAAACAAATTGGTTAATAATATCGTGATTGTGCGGAATTGTACAAGATAAATCCAAAAAGCGAAATAATTTTTTTGGAAGTTCTCTTGTGATCTCTTTCATACACAAATAAAAGTGATCATATTTATCTAATATTTGGCAGACTTCAAGTTGCCGGATTTTGTAATACAATGAACAATCATGCACTACTTTTTTGCACGAGGGAAATGAAAAATCGGCGCACAAGCCAATGGTGCAGCCAAAAATAAACTGGATTTTTAGACTCCTTTGCGCAGCCAATTTTATTTTTGCACATATAAGATTATTTCGAAAACGGATAATGATAATGTTCTTAAATATATTTGATACTGGCAATTGAATATTAGAACTATTATAAGATAGCTATGTGTTACAATATATTTTTTGAAATAGGTGAGCATTGTAAGCAAGTTTATTTGTAAAAAAAAATAATGAGCAAAAGCAGTCTGAAAATCCAGTACTTATTTTATTTTGATTATCGTTAGTAACAAGATGCAAGTAATGAAACTGTTTTATTTGTATTTGAACTTTATACGTAACTCATGTTTTTGAATACCCACCTTGGGTCTACCCTCTAAGACATCTGTAAAATAAGAAGCTTATTATTGTAAACAAAGTCAATGGCTGATGTTTAATTTTCAAATGTTATTGCAAAAAAAAAAGACAATATTAATCTGATTAAAAGTTATCGTTATGATGCTCGAAATCACTAGTGCAATTTACACACATTTTGCTCCCCTAAAATGTAGTACTGGAAATAGAAAGCATAAAAAGAGTTCATTTCATGTTGCACATAAGGTATAATTATTATTTTATATAGTTCACAAATAGCTTTTTTTAAGGGTGATGATCGGTTTGTACTGAATGCATTGCCCAGCCGATCTCAAGTGTTAATTTAATATAGCGATCTCAGCATCAAAATAAACAAGTGCTCTCCGTTATAATACGTAACTAATTGTATATACTTTCTTGAATACGTAGATAATGCGAGAATTTTCATAAAACATTCATTAAAAGAAAAAAAAATGGAAGTGCGCGATACGTAGTGCGCTACTAGCTGTTGTGATTTTGGTTTTCTTCGGTGCGCGAAAAAGTGGTACACGGCGTTTAAAGGGTCCCCAATGATAAAAATCATTAAAAAGAGACTTTTTTGTTCTCACTTGAGCACCCCCTGGATTTATTTTCGGTGGGTATGTCAGGTGTAATCAATTTTGATATTCTTTGTGCCTCGATTATTTGTGATTATTTTCATTTTTAACATAAAGAAGCCACTTTATGTGCTTCTTTTTATGATGAATTTTGACAGCATCATTATATGTGCTAATGCTTAAATATTTGTTTAAATTTTAGAAAGATGCTTCAAAAATAGTTACAAGTGCTTTGATCCATAAATAATTGCAGCAGTAGATTAAGTATATAATCATTTTCAAATAAACACTAGCCACCTTTTCCTCGCTTCGCTTTAGCTAATGTAGTGATTCCCGGCGTAATCCCCCCTTTGACCCCCCCCCCAAAAAAAAAGGCGCCTCGCAGCTGTGTTAATTATATCCGGGCAATAATTTTTTTAAAAACAATATTTTACTATAAAAGGTAAGTCTATTGTAAAGTACAGGTGAGAGCACCTAATGAAAAGAATCACAAGCAAGTAATACGTAACAGTAATTTGGTCAAATATGTTGTTGAAGTGGGTTTGTTGAATATGCCACTACATATGGGCCCAACATGATAAATTTCCTTTTGGTGAATTGGCTATAACTTCTGTGTAATTTCAAGATAGAGCAGTAGACAAAAGCAATATTTATTTTGATGCTGTAGCATGCTGCTATAGGCATATCAATATTTTTGGATGCGAGCAGTGTTTATACTCAAGTAGAGAAACTTACTACTTGCCTGGACCAATAAAAGGATTGTAAAGAAAGCACAAGCAAGGACTTGGTTTTTTTGATAATAAATTGTATTACATCACCTGTTTTCAAAAAAAAAAAAAAAAAAAAAAAAGGTATCGAATTACTGGGTATTATAGGGAAAAAAGCACTCGCTTATTTTAATCATGAGGTAGACCGCTATGATGGATTTATACAATTAAAGGTGCTACAAAAGAAATAAAGCAAAAGTGGAGTAAAGTAATTGAGCCTGAAAGAAGTGGTCCGAAGTTGTGCTGTCACGAGCCTTCGTATTCCACCCCAAAATATTAAGACAACAAAAAGTAAGATAAAAGATTATGGGGGTGCACGGTTTTTCATTAGCTGAAACACATTTACGTAATCAAATCATTTTTGAAGATAATATACATACGTAGAGCGTTTTTTTTTTGGGGGGGGGGGAGAGTTGTATTCCGGCGAAAATATGAAGGTATTCAAAATAAAGATGAAACATTGCTGAGCAACATAATAGTGCTATTAATCTTTTGCGCGGCCAGAAAATCATGTAGCAGGGTAAAAAAACAAAGAGGACCCCTAAAAGGCTTAGTGGAATAGCACATAATCAAGTATTCTTTTTACATGTTTTTACTTGAGTTCCTACACCATTTACTTTGTTTAGGGTTACTGATTACTGTAACCTTAATGCTTCTTTCTTCTTCATGGTATAATTCCTTAACGTAAGTTTTTGGTCTCTTTTGATGATCGGATGACTTATTAACATGTCTGATCAAGATACAACAAGCCAGGCATCTGTCGTTGGATCGTCACCCAAAACATGGTAGTATAATACTTTCTAAAGTCCGAGTTGTACATATCCATTTATAGAGAACCATTGGTTTTCCATTTAGGAAAACGAGAACCTTATTGTAATTGGATTCCTCCATCACCTTAATAAGGATAGAAATGGAGTAGGGCCTAGTTCAATATAATAGTTGCTCACAACCTTGGCAAATAAGATCCACCCCCGAATTTGATTTCCCAAATTTAGGCAGACAAAAAACCTATATATGGAAATGGGCCCCATCTGAAAACCAGGAAAAAAAAAGATGGAAATCTAACGCCCATGTGAATATTTTCTTCTTTCTTGCTACTCACTCTTAATGTTGATATTCAATTAAATCGCGCATATGCTTATGAAGAGATGTTTCTATTCAATTTAAATAAGCATTTGAGTCTTGAACGACGAGGCTATAAACAAATCAGGTTTTATTGTAAAAAAAAAAAAGTACACATGCGTTTCTATGGAGGCAGTTTAACAAAGAAATTCTGGCACTTCCACATATAAGTTTTTCGTTTGCCTAAGTTTAGGAAATTAAATTCGCAGATGGGTCTTATTTGCCAAGGTAGTGAGCAACCAACTGTGAGCAACTAATGTGCGCCATTTTATGGCGGGATCAAAGAAAGGAGAGTATGTGATTGTCTTATAACACCAAACCTAAGGACAACGGCGACATATCTTATTAATATGTGTGATCAAATAAAGATCAAGTCTAAGAAAAAATTGGGTAGTTATGGATCACTATTGCGATCAACTTAGATCTTATAGATGAGGATGAGCTAATCAAAGAAGTTATCTTGTAATGAACGTTACACCAGTTCATAAGCATCCAAGTGACCGTGATTGTATCTATTTCTCTGGCCCTTTTCCGCTTTTAAAACACTTTTCTTGGAAAATGTTGGCATACAGCCAAAACCATTACGAAACACCACTGCAACCTATTTCAGAGAAAGTTCAGAGGGCAGCGAATTCAATGCACCTGTCCCTTAGGGATCTTCTTCGCCAGACCAAAGATAATGAGCAATACTATTGTCAGCAATGCGACCGTGTTAACAAGCTCTGTGAATTTTTGCGAGTTAAAGTCAAGTAACTTGAAACAGCTGTCTACTATTTTTAAGCACTCACTTCGTATTCTCAATGTCCCTCTTACCCATGTCAACCACATTGCACATACCACAATAAACATTGCAACAAACCTCATCTACATTGTCACCATCACAATCGACATCGTCAAATCACCACCAACCAAATTTCAGCAAAAGCATGAACCAACACTCGGTTCTATCATGAAGCAACTCCGCCATTAAAATATAAAAAATTTTACTACTACTCTGACTGTAGCAACACCTCCACAACCTACCGAACGCTCATCCTGCACCATCCAATAAAAAAAATCGACACACGTAATCGATAGTAACCCTGGCAGTATAAATAATATATGTATAATTAACCCTACTGAAGCAAGTGATTGATTTCTTTCAATTTCCTACCATCCAACCAAAATTCAACTGCGTCCGATTTCATGTCAACAACTTGCTACAAGACAGGAAACTCCGCTACTTGAACACCAATACCTCACTTATTTTAGATATCTCTTTTCCCTGGTAGAAATGTCATTTATCTACTAGTGCAGCACCACTACTTACCAGAAATCATATACATTATGCAAATTGCCAAGTTTTCTTATCTCAAAGATTTTGACTCTACTCACTCTGACAACCTTAAAGATTCAAAGTATAAAAAAAGTTCCACTTTTAAACGAGATATTCCAAGCAACGCCACCGAGCTTGATGCCTGTGCACCATTGCAGCACTGGACAACCTTTCACCTTGATTTCTAAAATAGCAAGCTTTTTCAATTCACAAGGATAGTCAATCAATTAAGCAGACTTTGATCTTGTTATATCAAGTCCTCGTCAACTGTAACAAACACTCAAGGTTTGAACTCTATACTACCAAGGCGCCACCAGCCTCGAATCTTGAACTGCACTAAAAAACCTTCCATCATTAATTTGAAAAAAAAAGCCAAGTGACTTCCACTCTTTTATTCTTTAGCATCATAATTTATCAACCCTTTCGTTCAGCATAAATACTATTTAATTTCTTCTAGTTATGATAGCTGTACCATATATTCTTTTTTTTATTTCCGTACCCCCATTTACTGCTGTTCCCCACAAGTGCCGGTGCTCATGAGAGCAATAAGCCAAATCAGCGTGTGTTTAATTAGTCTCGTCATCAATAAAATAAATAATTTCAACGTAGTTTTTCTCTTTTTGCAAAAGGAAACTCAAGGAAAGGGTTTTTTGAAAGAAGAAGCTTTGACTCATATAATTAGATATACTTTTAATTGTGTTCACTGAATGATGTGAGTAGGATTTTGTGAATAATCTTCTTTTGATTGTTAAAACCCCCCTCATTAGAGATATAACATAAGAAATTGTCGTGCCAACTCAACTGTACCTAATCACTTTCAATTTTTTTCTATGTCCGAAAAATGATTTCATGCAAATGTAAATCAAATAAGACAAACCAGTATCTTTTATCGCCATAAAATCAGAACCAAACTAGTCACAACAGCGCGTTTTTAGCTGACATCTAGATAATAAAAAATAAGTAATTATGAAAATACACTGTAGGAAAAAAATATATACAAGGAATATATAAATATATGGTTAGTATTCAGATAGTATTCAACCATTTAAAATATATGAATAATATTCATGTATTGATTTCATACGTATTGAAAAAAATATATACAAGAAATATACAGTTATACTGCTAATAATTATGTAAATATATTTATCAGAATGTTAGCTAGGTATAAATTCTAAGTTATAATAAATGGTAATATCTTTTTGAGGATGTGGACCAGTAAATGTACTTACGAGTATCTTTATTTGTCTTTGCTCGGCCTGCAACGCCAATTATGTTATCTTCTTCGATTACTACATAAATTTTACTACTTTTAGCATCTGTTCTATATGTCCATGGCCCATAGCCTTAACTAATCTACATAAGTCAATCAATGCGCGAAGTTTTTCACATTTCCCTTTATCTTCATCCACAAAAATTCTATGCTTGAAAAAAAAAAAAAAAACTTCACTTGTTCAAAATACTGTCGCTGTTCAGGTTTCACAGATGATCTTTTTCTTAAGCTATCTATGTCTACCCATATATGCAAACGGAGCAACGACTCTCGATCTGCTCCACCATATGTAATTCCATCTTTGTACAAACGCTTACCTGCTCCAATCATCTCATCAGGATCAAGATTGACACCTGAGTGAGTTTATTTTCTCCAAGCCTAAAAATAGCGAAGCTGTTTCCGGCAGTCTAAAGCCCCCATGGTCTCTACTGCAAAGGGTCCCTATATTTCTAAATTTTTCTTGTCATTGAAAGCATTTATTACCTTCTTTGATTTTGTTTTCTTTCGTAATAAATGTTGATTTGTTTTGTCTTTGGCATTCTCATTCATATCGTCACCGTCAATTTTATAATCGAGTTCGTTTTTTTCACTGCAGTTAAATCCAGAAACATATTACCTGCGTTTATCTCGGGATGGCGATGCGATCGTAGTCGTGGTTTTATTGCACCAATACTTCGTTTCATATTAAAAGCTGCCATATAGATTAATAAACCATCGCGTTCAATTGTTTTGCACAAATGTGTAAGATAATGTTCGTTTATTGTAAAAGCAGCAACTGATAACTTTTTGCTATTCACTTGCTTGCACAATCAATTTGTCCACGATTTGACAGCGTTTCTTAAACATGTCATTCCCATTTCGTCAATTTCTTTATATAAGGAGATAAGCGTTATACATATAATTACTTGAATCATATATATTACATATGTTTTTTTTTGTAAAATAAGAATGCTGATAATGTACCTTGAAAAAGCATTGTGGATGGCGAAGATTATAATTGTTGTATATTCTAAAACGAGTTAGAGCGCGCCACTTGATGGACGTGTGGATTATGTTGTGTAACTGTGCTGCAATAAACTGAAAAGAATTATAAAGTGGCATCACTTGACGTCAGTGGCGCCCCCCCCCCGGTGGAAAGCATTGAAATTAAAATCATTCTTTCTTTTACTGATCCAGTAATTTTTTTTTGGAAGAAATTTTGCTTGGCAAAAACCTTACCTCGGTCTGTTTGCTCCGAAAGGTATAAGAGAGTGTATCAAGGCAATTGCTTCACCCTTTTCCTCAGTATGAAAATTGCTAAAAATGTCCACTATATTGACGTATTATTGTTACATTTATTACGTAATTATAGGTATGCATGCAAATTAGATCATTACTTTTTTAGTGAACAATGACGATTTTTGTTATCTTTCCAGCCATTTTTTTGTTACGTAGTGATAATGGAATGATTAAATAAATATTGAATTGAAAAAGAAGTCTGTTTTCACTACAATTCTTAATCCAGGTTTTTGGGGAATAATCAGTCACCTGCATTCTATAAAATAAATATTCATGCACATAATTAATTCTCAGGTATTATCGCCGATCAGAGGGGGGACTAATACCAATTTTGTGGTACGCAGTAGAAATTGTTTTTCAGCCGCACAGTGCTCTAAATATTAAGCCCTTATTTCACGCCAAATGAATTTGACTTCTCTTTTTTTTAAAAAAAAAAGTCACTGTCACTTGAATTTATTTCAAATCCACTTGGGGTATACAACTTGCATAAAAAATATTGAGAATAACATTATTAATAACGGATAACCAATAACTCAGTCTTATTTATTGGTATTTTAATTTATATGATGATAGATATATACTAATACATAGGTTACCTTCTCTCCACTTGTGGAATAAAAACATATCATACTGTTGCCCCTATTTTCGGGGTTTTCCGTCTATTTTTTTTTCTTACGTATCATTATGGTATTATCATTATTATCAGTACCATCAGTATTTTTAAAACTATTTTTTATATATCTGTTATACTCTTTTTACTTTATTTATTCTATCATATCTTTATAAATATTATTATTATCATGAGTATTTTGCCTTGCCTAAATAAATACCAGAAGTTTTACAATCAATAGTAATTTTCAACTCTATCCAATAAGAATTAATTATTAATTCGATTTTACCTGGAGCAAGATTCGATTCTATCTGAAATAAGATTTGAATTAAGGAGTTAGATAATTAAATAATTAGTATAAAAAGGATATTTTCTTTCTTTCACACAAAATAACAATTAGTTCACTCTTTCATTTTTATTGAAATAAACTCTTTTCCCGACTATTTTGATCGACTGATTTTGCTGGTTATAAAAACCGCCCTTTTATTTATTTTTCTTTTATTGAATAAGTTATTAAAATAGCTTCCCTTATTCCTTGAGTCTTTTACTCGAAAATTTCTTATATTTTCTTTTTATTTTATTAATTACGATCTGAACGGGACGTAATAACCATATAAAGTCGCTACTGTTTCTATACGTAGAGTTATTAATAAAACTACTACGTAGTAGACATTAATTGAAAATATACTAATAGGAGTATATTATTATATGCTGTCTCCAATACATGTTATTCATAAAGATAATTATTTGTCATTTTTATTATTAAAGTATAGCGTATCTTTAATTATCCTTTGCTACCATTTCGTGTATTTCCCTATTTGGACCATGATTTGTAAGAACACAGAGGTCCGTCTTCTATAATGATAACAGATAACATCTGCGTAGATAAATCATATCGTCAACTGCACAAAGTCTAACCTTAATATCATTTATCTTATATTCATAATTCACATGGTCATGACAAACATAAGTCTCACGTATATCCGTGTACACATATTAATAAAGTATCCCATCGATAATAAGATTCATATAAATAGTGATAATATTCTATTTTAATGAACTTCAGTTCAATTATTGTTCTTTTGGGTCTCGTTGACTTTTTAACGTCTGTTTATTTTTTATTAATTTCGATTGATATAACATTATATGATATCAGAAAAAAAAATGGAGAAATGGGAAATTATGGTACAAAAAGATAAAGCATACATATTATAGTACATGGTGATTTCTATTTACATAAAGTGAATCGGTCTCATGTTTCTGTGTGCATTTTGCTACATGATCCATGATGAATTTTCTCCTTGCCCTTGGCCATCGAACTCGTATCAGAACACTGATAGGTAGCTCCTGTTTTATTTACATAATTATGTTGGTCGAAAACATGTTTTTCAAGTTCTTCTTCCTTGGATGAGCTGTAAATACAGCCTTTAAAGCCACACCAAAACTTTCCCACCACAAGTTTAGCAACAGAATATAAGTGTTCAGGGGGGCTGGTCATATTGGAGTATTCTTGGTGGCGTGTGAGCTTCCATTTTTCCCAACAACTCTTTAAATGGTTCAAATAAGCTTCCTTTCTTGGTGTTGTTTGTATGACACCTGCATGATTTGGGTCGATTGAACATGTATATATTATAGTTCCATAGTTAAAATGTTTTGTCAAAATATGTCTGGACCATAATTCACGAATTCTTGAATACGGCTTGTTGGGACAACCTCTAACTATGCACGTGAACTTGCTCGTATCCTTTGCATTTTCGGCTGGATTAAATGATTTACAATCTGCCTGTGGGCCGATTTTAATCTCCACAGTTTTATCTGCACCAGCTTTATTATCGCTCATAACGGGTAAAGGCACACTCAAGTCAACGTTTCCGGTTAAATTTTTGCAATGTTCCATTGTACCAGAATGTAGTAGTTGGCTCTCTGACGATCGTGGCGATAGAAGCGAATTAAAAGTTTGATGACCATTCACAGTAGCGGCTTCCGGACTTGTTGTGTTATGGCGCTGACCTTCTTCTTTGAATCGAGAATTCTATATTAATCACTAGTCAGCTTTCTAGACAAAATACATACATTCTCATTGCTTTTCTGACGAGTGTCATTTTTATATATATTGTAAAATCAATCATATACCAAAATATAGTTAAAAGCTACTTGATATGCCTGCTTTAAGCTTAAATCCTTACAAGTCTCTTGAAGAACTACATTATTCTGTATAAAGATGCTAATCAGGCGTGTAATTTGATCAAGAGTGTCGTTATTATCGAATTGCATTACATTGGAAACGTTACAAACTAAACAGAAATAAAAAAAAAAAACTGATGAAATAAGTAGCTTGTACGCAAACAAATTTGTTCGTAATAATGCATCAAATGTATTTGTGGGTTACATGGCGTTTCCTGTTGAATTTGAAGTGGATTGTTCCATGTAGTAAAACTGCCTTGAGGATTATAAGCTGTTTTGAAAAAAAAAGTTTACGAGAATTTGGTTCAAGTATTATGATAAGTATGATTTTACATGCTAGTGAGTCAAATAATGATGAGAATGGAATAATATGTTTTATGTTTAATTCAAAAAGAAGCTTTCTAACATGCGTACCTGAGTGACAGTCGTTATTAGAACTTGAATTGACAAAATTCTGCAAAATTAAACTGTGAGAAGAGAGGGCCTCCACAGAATCCGTGTTTCTATATATGTATCCGAAAGACGTTAGACTCCAAAATACTCATTCTAATCATATTTTTAAAGATGAGAAGGTTTTTCGTTTCTTTTCTTCTTCCTTCTCATTATTCACATACCTGCTATTTTGCATACTATTTATCGGTTGTTGTTGGTATTGTTGTTGTTGGTATTGTTGTTGTTGGTATTGTTGTTGTTGGTATTGTTGTTGTTGGTATTGTTGTTGCTGAAATTGTTGCTGTTGGTATTGTTGCTGTTGGTATTGTTGCTGTTGGTATTGTTGCTGTTGGTATTGTTGGTGTTGGTGTTGTTGGTGTTGGTGTTGGTGGTGTTGTTGGTGTTGTTGTTGGTGCTGTTGTTGTTGGTAATGTTGTTGTTGGTAATGTTGTTGTTGGTATTGTTGTTGTTGGTATTGTTGGTGCTGAAATTGTTGCTGTTGGTATTGTTGCTGTTGGTATTGTTGTTGTTGATATTGTTGTTGTTGATATTGTTGTTGTTGATATTGTTGTTGTTGATATTGTTGTTGTTGATATTGTTGTTGTTGATATTGTTGTTGTTGATATTGTTGCTGGCGATTTTGTAACTGATTCGGTGATACCAAATTATCAAGATCAAAATAGAGTTGTTCTTTGGAGAGCTGACTGAAAATTATAAAAATGAAATAATTTCCTCAGTCATGTTAATGATATTATGCAAGTTTAATTTTCCATAATTATGAATAAATTTTGAAAGTAACAAACCTTTCTGTTCGTTCAAGAACATTATTATCATAATTTTGTTCCTGATTTGATGTACCACCAATATATGTGGATGGTGATTCATTAGTATTAGCAACGTCAAGGTAAGTGAGGCTAGAATATATATCTTCTGAATAGGACATAGGATAACTTATATTATACATGTATAGTAGAAAAGTATAAATGACGTTATGGAGGTATAAGGTTTTTTTTTGAAGGAATATAAAAAAATAAATAATGTAACGGCTGTTGTAATTGTAAAAAATAGTAGTTCAAGTGAACGTAGCAATATAAAAGTGTATAATATTTACGTGATAAGTATTTTTATACGTATCCAACTCTTTTTATACTTTTTTTTTCGAGTCCATGCGAAATAAGTCTACGCCACACTATTCCGAAATTTTTTTTTTGGTAAAAGTAGTTCTTTCTTTCCCTCCGTGTCTAATAAAGAAAAAATGGCGGAGAGTATGGCAAGTATATTTTTTTTGGGGGAGGAGACAAGACAACCTTCTTGATTAATTTAGAACAACGTATATCGATGTCAAAAAAAAAGAACGGGGATAGGGTGTGTAAGAGAAGCAGTGAAGAAAGTAGCGCCATTTTTTTTTTCTTTCTTTCTTTTTTTTTTCTTTTTTTTTATTTTTTTATTTTTTATTTTCTTATATATATACATGAAAAAAATGAAGAACTACAGTATGAACTATGGTTTAATATATGATACGAGCTACAAACAATTAGAACAAATAACTTCAATATTAAGATAATCATCATCTTAAATTGAAAAGATAATCAATTCAAAAAAAAACCAACATAAGAATTGGCGTAATTCTTTTTTTGATGTTTGGGTGTTACGGTGGCGTGTTTTTCATTTTTTTCTCTATCCTATTTTAGACAGTAAATATTTCCTTTTAATGGTTTTTTCACAGAAAACCAGGGTTTGACGATCCGAATTAATACTTTTCGAGAGTGTACTTTTTAAAAGAGCGACATGACAGTTTGACCTAAAACCGGAGAACAATAAATAAGAAATTTTTTATGCAAATTTCACACGGCATCCGGATAAACTGTATCTCCCCGATGTTGGCATTATCAAAGAGCTATGCTGAAATTGTTCTAGGAGATGCTATGGTCACATATTTACCCAGTTTAAAAATATTTTTGAATAGAAGCTTGAATAATAAAAACTTTTCACAAAACTTTGGATAGTGGGAAAAGAAAACTTTGGTGATTGCTTGTTATAATAGTATTTTACTACAGGATGTTGAGACTTTTTATTATCCAATAATTAGGAGTTCTTCTCATTGAGTTATTACTAATTTCAATGGTAGCACCATGCCATAATCTGCATATTGATAAAAGATAACAGGTTCGAAAGCGTCCTCATAAGTATAGGTCAGAGCTTTCAACCGCGCCTTCATAAATTCATTGAGAATAACCAGAAAATTTTTTTATATTTAGATCATTGTTTATGAAAAAATATGCGGGGGGGGAGAACTGTTACCGGTGCCCAGAAATAAGCAAACCTGATAGGTGCTCTCACTATTAGACTATGTTCTTGGCAACTGTATTTGTAGATGATATTATATTATGATATGTTAAATACAGAAGTTGGTGAAACGAAGTCAAGAAAGGTGGTGGTACACCCACCCAATTAGCATACCCCTATAAAAAAATTGAATTATAGCTTAGCATTTGAAGGTATAAAGGGAAAAGGAGGATAGTTTATTTTATTACTATTATATATTGGTCTTTTCCAATCGATTTACGCACACATTTTTTTTTTTTTTGCGCCCCGAGAATTTTTTTTTTGCGTGTCCTTATTTTCTATTTTGCGCCCTTGACCTTTTCTTTTTATTATGATAAAAATGTACCATAACGATGTCCCCGCTGAATACATGACCTGTTTTAACATTGCTGATGAGATCATTGAGCCCATTTCAATGGAAGTAGAATAAATTCACTTAGGATTATATGAAACAGCTGACCTGGAATGGCAAGAATGGCAACCAGGCCAGGATAAAAAAAAGCCTGTGAAAGAAACAAGGCCAGATATTAAAAAACTTATGGATCTCGATACCTTTCAGGAATTTTGTAGTAACCCACAAGGTACCTCTATTGGTAGTCAGTATGCACCAGCAACAGCTACCCAGCATATTGTAAAGAGCAAAATAAAGACCACTGCCGGATTCACAGCTGCCAAAAGTACCAGAGGCGCATATCGCTCTTACACACCACTCCAAGTGCAAGAACTGCTTGATCTTGTTATTGAGGAAGGAATATCTGCAAGACAAGCAGACTTAGCTGTAGGTATCGTTGTGAGAACAGCTCAACACTATGTGAAAACATATAGAGATGACGAGGAGAAGCGTTTTCCCGGTACCAAGAAGGCTTCTCGTCTGGGAGGGAATAATCGAAAGCTTGAGCCAAAGCACTTCACTGATTTTCTTTGTCGTTACTACGATAATAATGCAGCTGCTGATTTGTGGGACGCAAGAGATGCCTTGATTTCCGCTTTTCCAGACATCAAGTCAAACACCCTTTCCGGTCTTCACAGACACCTTGTTCAGCATGCATCTCTCACTCTTAAGAGATTAGATCCAATTGTGGCCCCAAGAACATCTGAGAGCACTTTAAATCAACTAAGAGAGAAAATATTGCAACAACTGTGTTTTTATTGATGAGGCGGGATTTAATATGCATATCCGAAGAAATTTTGGTAGATCCAAACGAGGACTACCAGCTAAAGTCGTGTTGCCTGCTAACAAAGGCATTAGTATTTCTATACTTGGAGCAATATGCGAGGAAGGGGTTATTGACTTGACCTCGCGCAAACCAAAGGCTGTCCAGAAGAAAAGTGCTTCAGCTAAGAAAATAAAACGGGATGATGGAAAGCCTGCTGAAGTCCCCGAAGTTAATGCCAGAGTAGGTACTCGAAGTGAGCATTTCAAGGAGTTTATTAGCAATGCGATGGATACGCTTGACAAACATAATATGCAAGGTCGTTAGCTTGTCTTAGATAACGCTTCTATTCACAAGACTGATGATATTCAAAAATCTATTAATAATCGTGAATATAAAGCTGTTTACTTGCCTCTTTACTCCCCTTTCTTAAATCCAATTGAGCTATTTTGGTCAAAACTCAAAGCCGGTGTAAAAAGAGACTGTCTCACGGCAGCAGATAACCTGAGCGCTAGAATTGTTGATTCTGCAAATCAGGATAATGTGGAGGACTGTCAGAACTGGATCAGGCACTCTGCTTCATTCTTTGATAGGTGTTTGGCTCTTGAGCCAATGCTTTAGTAAAGTGTACTATGAATAAACTGTTTTTTTATATATGCAAACTTGGAAATTCAATGCGCAAAAAAAAAAAGATGTGTGTGCAAATCGATTATTCTCAAAAAAGAAGCGCTCTTGAAGCCTGTACCGCATTGAATGACGGAGCGGAGCCAACAAGGATTGTTGTAGGCACGACCAACAATTTGCTGAAGAGCAGCATTTTCAGCAAAAACTGCTATCGTCGATTTAATTAATGATACCGCCAATGACGGATTTCCAGATTAAATGTCGTAAATTTTATGAGTGTAGATAGAAATACTAATGAAGAATATACAATGAAATTTTTGCCGAGTTTTTAGACACATTGTCTATTTTACGTAGTTACGTAACGCACATATCTATTAAAAAGAGAAGACAGCTTCTGTAATTAATGCGAATATTCACAGATTAATTTGCTACGTTTCCGCTATATTAAATATTATATGTTATCTATTTAGTATAGCTACTTTTTTATATATTTTGTTTAAACTTATAAGGATTTTCACCCCATTGACTCCATCCAAAAATTAACCAGCCTGTTATTCTTGAATCCAGCAGAAGGTCTTTGTAACGAAACAAAATCAATTTTTAAAAACCTGTATTCTTCACACTTCATACGGTCCAGAATTACAAGTGGAATTCATGCTGGCAACCGTGTCCATCTACCACGTATTAAACATATGTATCAGCCCTTCACAATCTTCTGGGTTGCCATGTGAAGTATCTCGAGAATTATTTCCACTTGAACTTGCTTTCTATCTTAATATAAACCAATTGCAAGGTCAACCTTTAATAGCGTTCTCACCATAAACACATGTCGATGTTTATCTTTCTGATCAAATGTTTTCGCATGATCAGTTATACATTGTATTTTCACGCTTTACAGATTACAGGAATCTGTTTATAATGGCTGATTAGAATAGGCAAGCTCATCGCTTTATTACGGCTATCATGAAATATTCTCTCCCTCTTCTCTTCTACTTTCTCCTTAATTTTCATAATAACTTTTTACACATTGAATCTACTTATCTTAAACTATTAATGTTTCTTTCAACAATAACCCTTACGTACTTCTGTAAAAATTTGATAAGGTCAACCCTGCTTCTATTGGCATGCATACTTTGGTCTTCCTGGTTCCCTCAACGATATAAATGTTCTTCAACGCTCATTTCTGTTCGATAGTTTGACTCATGGATATACTGCACCAGTGAAATTTACTCTCGTTGGCCATGAATACAATATAGGGTATTATCTTGCAGATGGTATATACCCAAAATGGGCAACATTGATACAATCTGTCACTGACCCAAAATCCCCTAAACTCAAGGTAAGAAAAGAATATTCATTTACGTATATATTAGAATGATATATTCTGATCCATTACAATAAATGTTTTTTTCTATACAGGGATTTGCAAAAATGCAAGAACATGGTAGAAAGGATGTTGGTATGTATAAATTATTATCAGCCACCAGATTCAATTTTATATAATATTCATATTCAAAATAACTAAATGTTATGGTGTCCTCACCGTAATCTAATTTATTACACTTTAGAGAGAGCATTTGGCATGTTGAAAAAATGGTTTGCAATCTTGAAGCAACCGGCAAGATTGTTACAAAAACATGGTTTGGGAAATATCATAACAACATGTATTATCTTGCATAATATGAGCATCGAATTCAAGCGTGATAATCCCCATTGCGATGATGACAATGACTGTAATGATGATGATGATGATGATGATGATGATGATGATGATGATGATGATGATGATGATGATGATGATGATGATGATGAAGAAGAAGATGCTGCTAATTTAAAGGTACATCTTGATCTTTCCAACGATGCCCCACCACCTCCCCGATACAGCACATATATTCGAAACCATGTTAGTCGCTGTAAAGCTATCCAAAACACAGAAATATATGATCAGTTATAAAATGATTTAATCGATCATTTATGGAACTGTTATGGTATCATATCATATCATACCATATCATATCATATCATATCATATCATATCATATCATATCATATCATATCATATCATATCATATCATATCATATCATATCAGAGCAGTCCTTTTCTTTTCTTTCTCTTTTTTTTGTATATCTCTATTATTCATTGTTTTATACTACGTAGCATTATTTTATAAATAATCAGTCAGTCCTTTTTAAATGTTCCTCAGTATGTCAACTTATTTATTCATTGTTTGCCTCACTGGCTTGCGACATCTTCTTTTCTCTCATACGCTGCAATATTTTCTTTCGAAAGAATTGATAATACTCACGTACGTTGTCGTCTACGCCAGTGAGGCCTTTTTCCAGGATTTCCCTGTCGTCACGTATTTGCATTAATTCAAAGCGCTCGCGATTCAATCGAATCCGATTCTCAAGCATCTTTCGATCCTTCTCTCTCTCTTTGTTCAACATTATCCTATGCGCTTCCTTGTCTTTCGCCTTCTTCGCCCCGATCGGGCGCTTCGATAACGATTCGTTGTCATTATCTTCATCATCTGATGCCTTGCGTTTTTCGGCTTCCTTAAATTTCGCCTCCTCCTTCTTCTTCTTCTTCTTTTCATCCTTGGGGACCTCCCGGTGGACTTCCCATTTTTGGCTCTTGGAAAGAACTTCATTCCAACAATCAAAAAAATGAAATTCATGGCCTTCCATCTCGACAAAGACGTCTTTGGCTGCCAAGACCTTCGCAGTGAAATCAAATCCATTTTGGAACAAATAAAATATATTTTGAAAAAAAAAGGCATTTAGTTTAATATTCTTTATATGTACATATCCATTAGGTATATATATACATAATTACTTACAACATCCTCACCAGTCAGCCCACTTCGGTTGTCATTAAGCAGACGTTGATAGTGCCCACAAAACTTGGAAACAACTGGGTGAATTGTATTCCACCGGGTTTTCAGAGACGCAAGAGTGCGAATCACCGGCTCATCGTTTCGTCCGGTTCTTTCATTCGCTTTTTTGACAGCACTTTCTCTTTCACTGTTATAGTGCTCGGTGACTTCTTTCCAGTGAGCGAGAAACTGTTCCTCACAACCCCTAATCGAGCACTCAGATTTTTCAAGCCAAGAAGCTCAAAGCTGCTTTTCCTCATGAGGGAGAAAGCTAGGACCATGAGAAGTGATTTCCTTAGAAGACATGATATTATCAATGGTAGTAGAATAAACTTAAAGGTTTATAAAAAAGAAGGGGGAAAATTTTTACATAGTAGGTATGCAATTTTTTACAAAAAATGTATTTTAGCACCGCTCCTGGGGTATTCCGATTGGGGTAGTTAAATTAAAATGAGCTCCGGCTCCCTACAAAAAAAAATCACGTCTTTTACCATTGGAATATATACCTACTCAAACTGCCAGAGAGGAACACCAACAATATAAGGAAGAGAAACATTCTAGCGCTATTGATTTATATGTCTGAAGGAAGGGGAACGTCATGTTGAGGACAAAAAAAGCATGCAAAAAGGTTATAAAATTAACAGTTGCCAAAACTTTCGAGACACGCTTTGCTTTAGTAATCTATATAACGAGCAAATTCAACCAACAATGTGACAAAATCAGTCGGATGGTGCTCAAACTTCAGGATGTTGTTGACCTTGTTACAAAAGAATTACTGGATGCCCCGAGTGACACTTACACTCTGGCTGACGGTGATTGGAATAATTCGAGATGTGATGTTCTGTACATGTCCAACCTACCTTCATCATTCCCACCAGTACTTATCGAAATTCAAAATACCATAAATGATTTGTTCCGGTGGGATTGGTGTTGGGTACCAAAAACAATTCTTCAATTAGCCTGATCTTGGATTTCAACAAAGAATCTGAGCAAAAGCCAAGGTTACTGACGATCCCTTCTTTAATTTGGGCAAAAAAATGTCCTATCATATCCAAAAGAAACCATTCTCGACAGTAATAATTACACAAATCCGTTGAGCCCCTTGCTGGGGCTGGCACTCTTCCTGTTAGAGCAACAATCGTCTTTGCATCGTCATACTTATTCTGAAGACCAGATCATTATCCTTCTGAGGAGGTTATGACAAAAGTTCGGATTATCATTATTGCGTATTCTCAATAGATCCAATCTTTTCTTTTTACCCAGTTTTTTTTTATTTCTATAAGAATAGTAAGTTATTTATATTTTACATAACTGTCCGAATATGTTTATTCATTATATTATTCAACAAATAGCCAATATAAATCCGACCTACAGCACTTCTTTGTGACAGCAACCAAAAGTCGTGCCATCCTGCGGTCGTGTCATCACCCCATAATCTGACACCGATGTCTTCGGTCATGCCATACTATCCTGCCGTTTTCAATAACGATACTTGATATTATGATGTACGGGCTTCATAATAATAAGATCACATTTGTGTATAGATGATAAATTATTCTTATTTATCAGGTAGCTAATAATGAATATCTTTTACTGAAACCCTCTTTACCAATGTAAGTAATACTTTTGGTTAATGGAAGTACACGCTATGTGTGTTAACTTGACTTATACAATTCCAATTATGATTTTTGGGAAATAGTTTATCTTATAAATACACATTTGGCCTTCTTCATCTTTTTTTTTAATGGTTTTTATGCCTATTTTATGGTTTTTTACTACTAACGTTTATATTATTTTTACTTTTTCTTTAGTAAAAAGATATAATCAACTTTCGCGTTATTTATCACTCTCTTGTTATAATTTCGTACTCTATATTATGTAATATAAATGTACAATATTTTTATTTTTAATTTGTCATCTGCTTTTAATAAGTTGAATAAGGTAATTCATTATTATCATACTAGTGAACCAAAAAAAAAAATATTTAAAACGAAACAAAAGCACCGGCTTTTTTAACGTAATTATCATTTATGCAAAGGTACAACTTACAGGGCAGGGTAGTAAGGAAAATTCAATGGCACGACCAAGCAGAGCGGAATAAATTAAACACAGCCGGGTGGCACGACTTTTAGTGCCTGCCGCAGGAAACATATGAACAAAATTTTCAATTGGCTGTGGAAACGACATGCTAAACGAATAAACACTTATTTGGATAAATTTGACTCAAATAAACCACTCAAGAAGAAGCGATGAATCTGTGAAAAGGTATACATTACAATGATGAAGTAAAGGCCAAAATCGTGGATGATTCAGCATCCCTCACAGTAATCGGATGGACTAGGTTTTCCTGAACCTTTACCCATGGGGCCACAATTAAAGCGAACACATACAATTGTGGACGAAGACATTGGGCTTGTTGAATCATTCAAATAAGAACACAATGGCCGTATGAACTGGCAGTCTTGCTTAAAAGCCGGTCATTGTCGCAAACTCCCTGTCTCATACATTACTCCGGAAAGCTTACGAGTCAGGTATGCTATGATTTCAAAAAAAAAAAAAAAAAAAAAAAGAAGGTCAAATAAAACTGTGTTCTTCTTTCAACATGTTCATTTTGAGTCAACGACATTAATGCGTTCACTATTCCTTGCTCATCTTCATCTGTAACTAAGGTGCCGCGTCTTGCCCATATTTTATGGCGTCTCCACCATATTCATACATAAATTCAAGTATCCGCCATAATATTAATAAGGTCCCCCCCTCTCTTTGTGGTTTTTTTATCTCTTCCTTCTTTACTCGTGTTGCTGCCTGTAAACCATATACACAAATATATAATATTATTGTTTTTCCTTCCTACCCGAAAAAAAAACCTTGTATTATGGTGCATTCCATCCTAAATATTTCAATTTTATTGGAGTTTAAACCCCGCTTTATTATTTAATAAAAAAAATGTCTATCATATATGCCGATTCCTCTAACTTTCTTGATAAAATTACATGTACCTTCTGACCAGCTTTGTGTCAATAAATAGTCTAGCTATATACTCTAATACCTATAACATTATGCATGTTTATGATAATAATGAATTTCTGTTAAAGTACCCTTGTTAGGTGATACTTTATTAAAATTCATGCTCAAATTCTTTTCTACGTAAAGATTTATATACACCCAGTATATAGTCACAATTGATTCTAGCAAATCTTCAGTATCACACGATCCAATTGCACTCACAGTGGAATATAGGATACATTATAGTTTAATGACCATTATCTTCGATTCTTTCTTATAATGCATTTTTTGTTCTTTGAAGCCATGTTAACAACCTAGTAGATGTTGCACACAATGAAGATAATCATTAATTGGATCCATTTTACAATTTGCTACGTATACGTTTTTTTTCTTACATTATATACGTATGGTGCATTTTCAAACTATAAGTTATGCTCTTCTAAAGTATGGTTGATACCTTTAACCGATTTCATCTTTGAGGTTTTCAAAGTAACATATATCTTCTGCACCCATCCTTCATTATTATTACGTATTCTGATAAACTCGTATGTATCATACACTATTTCAATAACTCTGATCGACTCCCGCCATAGTTGAATGTTTTAAAATATTCTCTTCTCTGCTTAAGTGGACCAAAAAGCTATAACCTTTGAAAGCCTAACGATTTTTTCTCTTTATTAGAATTGAAAAAGTATCATAAACCATGATTTTTGTTCTTTCAATGTCAAAAAGCACGATTCTTGGATTGTATTGGTAAAATACAAGTACATAAAAAACCCTTAGGTATTTAAAGAATCAAAACATTTTGGCTATTTATTAATATGGAATGCACCATATGTATATAATTATTTTTTTAAAAAGACACTGTAAAGAAGAAGAAAAATGTAATAAAAGGATAGTATTTTATGAACGAAAACCAAAATAATAATAATAATACGTAATAAGGCCAATATGAAGAAAATAGTTAGTTTTTATGTAGTATTTCCTTGTAAAAACCTGAGAGGAACAGGGAAAATTTGGTCATTACCAGTGTTGGCAGTTTCGACTTTCCGACTTTACGACCTGGAAAGAGTAAGGTAAAGCGCCATATATTTTTGCAGGAAGACACCTTATCAAAAAGAATTACCGAAGCCTGCAAAGATGTGGAGGAAAGTCATTTCAAAGGCCTCGTTTCACATTCAATACGAGATTAAAATCACTGATAGTTTACGTATCATCTAAAAAACATCTATATTCTCTGAAAATCTTTATTTTCTAAACTGAATGGTTTATCATGTCTATTTATTTTGTTCCTGTCATACAAAAAAGCATGACAGCCTCGTAAAACGTATATCTATAATAACACTGATAATCTTTGGAATCTATTATTCTGCCAAGTATCTTCAAGTATAAACCTTTCTTTTTCTGAGCTGTTGAATTTTCGATAACGATTCCAAAAACAACAGGGACAAGTCACATTTGTAAGGGTATTTCTTCAAAACGAAACACCAACCTAAGAAAATGCTTAGAAAACAAAGCAAAAAAAAGTAGACAATGGGAACGTGGAAAAAAGAATCTTCATATAAAATGATGGCGACTTGAGTCATTGATGGAAGAAAGAAAGAAATAAATATATAAGCTACAGAGAATTTGATGTATTTCTTTTTTTAAAAGTAAAAAGGTGATGTTTTAGATAGAATCTATTTTGCTTAGTTACTAACTCTTTGTCGCTTCGGTGCCAGTAACGGAAACAATCGTGCTTCCATGGAAACGAACCAGAACACGCAGCCAGGTCTTGGTCTTGCGGATATGAATCATATATTTGAATCAACTGCTACCTTTATAAAAGCTTATCAGAATAATAATGAAGATGTTAGAGCGAATGGAACGGACAAGCTCATTTAATGGGCATCAAGCACACGATGGAACATGATAATAATGTAAGAAGAGTAGCAACAAGAATAGCAATAACGGAAAAGATACGTAATAACAATAAAACCAGTAAGAGTTATTAGGCAAGACTCTCCAAGAGGATGAGAAAAGGTAGTAAAAAGAAGAAGTATCAAAACAACTTAATAGCATATAAACAAATCTCATCTACCGAGAAAGAAGTGTTTCCTCTCAAAAGCGAAAAAAAAAACGATAAACAAGAAATGATAATGCTGGGGAATGGACTCATGATTTGAGATATAAAGAAAGAAATAGTAAAGTTACGTACAACTTAAATTAGTAGTACAGATATTTGATCTGTGTAGTTTTAATAGCTATATGATGTACTAATAAAAACTTATAAATAAATATAACAATCATGCTGGATCATTTGAAAAAATATAAGGTATATTTGTCATATTGAATTGGTTTATTTCTATTTATTATGTATTAAAAACAGCCATATAAATCTATGGAATATCTCCTGAAGAAGTATGAAAATCTTTGCGAAAATCAGATTTAGACAATCAGTCTCATACCCTAGATTTTCAGTCGCCTAGAATGTGAATACCGAAGCCTCTGAAATGACTTTTCTCCACATCTTTGCAGGCTTCGATAATTCTTTTTGATAAGGTTTCTTCCTGCAAAAATCTATGGCACTTTACCAAATCGTAAAGTCGGAGAGTCGGAAACTGCCAACAATTTTTCCTGTTACTCTCACGTTTTTACAAGGAAATACATAAAAAATCAACTATTTTCATAATATAGGCCTTATTATTATTATTATTATTTTGGTTCTCATTCACAAAATATAATTCTTTTATTAAAATTCATCACCTATTATGTATATAAATACATCTTTTATAATAAAAAGTTATATAATACAAAGAAATTAAGGTTTGTTTTTTTTTCGGGTAGGAAGGGAAAATAATAATAAGCAAAAGGAGAAAATAAGTTTATAGGCAACAACATGAGTACAAAAAAATAGAAGAGATAGAAAAAAACCCACAAAGAGGGAGGGGGGGAACTTATTATGGCGGATGCTGAATCTGGTTTTTTTTTTATTTTCACTCCGGGTTCCAATAAAGTAAAAAGAGTAAAATCCTGCTTTTTCATATTCTTTTTCTTCTTTGCGAACGAACAACTACCAAAAACTAAACAAAAATATATTGTTCCGCCCTCCCCCCCTTTTTTTTTTCTTTTACTTTTTTTTTTTACTCCTTTCAACATTAAACAACTTATTGAATAATGTCAGGAACTTCGGTTTTGCCACCACATAATAGTTCTGAGGCGGACCATGTCCTCGATATGCCCTTACACCATAAGCCAAATACTACAACAACTACTGCAACAACAGCAACGACCACTACAACTCCCGAAACTATGGGTGGTCTTCATATGATAAAAGAACGTGACGAAGACGATACAACAACGACAACAGTAGAACCTGAATCAATTCGACAACAATATGAAAATATGACTTATGATGACTTATCTCAACGTATGGCCGAAAACTATAAGCAATTGTCTGCCATGCTTGGCAAGACACCATCTTCTTTTAGTAACCCGGAATCACCTTCTTCGTCATTATCTTCTTCTTCATCATCTACTGGTGATGTTCATGGTGACGATAACCATGATGAAACAACCATAACAACAGGTGCTGAATTAGACAACGAAAATGATATTATTCAACATACAGAACTAGACGAAAAGACCAAGAAACAAAAAATGACCCAGTTATTTTGTCGTGCAGCATCGACTGGTGATTTAACTAAAGTGACTCATTTATTAAAAGAATATCGAACTTATATTGATATTGATGCTCGTGATGAAGACGGTACAACACCTTTAATCTATGCTGCATGTTTTGGAAAAGTCGATATTGCACAAGCATTGTTAGAAGCGGGTGCGAAAACTGATGTTCAAGACTCATGTAAGTATGACAAGAATTATTGGACTAATCAAATTAAAAAGAAAAAATAGGAGATTTATTACTTATTTGTCTTTGTGGTAGAAAAAGAGAGAGTGTGTGTGTGGAGGGGGGGAAAGATAAAATGAAGAAGATCATTTAATATTAATAAAAGAAAGATTGCTAAATAATATTCATTTTATTATTTTTAATCCCTAACCCCCCCCCCCAATTTTTTTTGTATAGATGGTTGGTCTGCACTTATGTGGGCAACCAATAATAACCAGGAAGCAGTTGTCAAGGTTTTATTGGAAAGTGGTGCTTCATCTAACACTCGATCAGCTAAAGGTCGAACAGTCTTTGATTTCCTTAATACAGATAATCAAAAAATTGTTGAAATTCTTGCGACCAATCCACGAGATAGTTTTTCATCTACTTCTAGTATCATGGGTCGTAATGCTGGTAGTTTGTCGTCTTCTTCATCTAATGCAGGCGATTATGATTTCTATTACCAATCCACATTGGAAGGTTATGATAATTTTATGACTGAAGAAGCCGATCGTCGCCGCAAGTTATTAGAAACAGCAATGGCTTTAGCTGGTAATACAAGTGACGATGATAACAACGACGATAACGATGATGGAAATGAATATAACAACAATAATTTTGGAAATGATAATGATGAAGATAACAATGATGATGATGACGACGACGACGATGACGATGATATGGCACAAGAATTTCATTGGGATAAATGTCTTCCAGATCAAATGTTTGTCTTTGGTGCAGAGAATTTACAATATATTCTCGATACAGTTATTACCAATATTCAACTTCCTGTTCGTTCACATCAAGAAATTTGTGTTCCTGCCAATGTGATATTCCTTAGTGCTAGATTTGCTCATTATTTCTCTAGTGATGAACTTGTTCAAGAAGTTCTTGAAGGTGCTATGAATCGTATCAGCGATGAAATTAAGGTATATTATAATTTTGAACATACCCAAGCTTGAAGGGAGAAAAAACAAAAACTATTATACTTTAAAACATACTTTTCTATGATTTTTCTAATATAAAACAAACGGAAAAAAAAATCTATTCTAGAGCAATGCACGTAATGTACATGTACTTGCCTTCTGGATTACTAATGCAACACAACTTTTATACTATCTTAAAAAAGATACTGGATTGGTTGTTGCTACTGCTGAACATCAGTTGCATATTTCTGAATTGATATCTGAAATTTATACAATGATCATCAACGATACTGAACGACGACTGACCAAGATCCTTGTACCTGCTATGCTTGACCATGAGCAAATTCCTGGTATGGAAGATGTCAATTTTGCTGATGACTGGCAACGATTCTTTCGACGAAGCACACGACGATCTGTAGTTGTTCCACCTGATGGTGCTATGGCTGTTCAAATGAAACGTAATCCAAGCACATCTACGGTTAATAGCAACTCAAACGGTGCATGTTCAATGTTGGCAATTTCACCACAATCCGTAACAAGTTTATTAACATCAACTCTCTATGTTTTACAATCTTATGATGTTCATCCAACGATCATTATTCAAGCATTGGCACAATTTTTCCATTTCATTTCTTGTGAAATGTTTAATCGTATTTTAAGCAACAAAAAATTATTATGTCGATCTAAAGCGTTACAAATCAGAATGAATATGTCACATATTGAAGATTGGATCGGACAAAGTAATTTGCCACATAGTTTGGTTACCTATTTTGACCCTACAACACAACTCCTGCAGCTTCTGCAATGCTTGACTCAGCTGCAGGATCTCGTCGGATTTATTCAAACTGTGAAAAAATTCGACTCGTTGAATGCATTACAAGTCAAACGATGTGTTACCAATTATCGCTATGAAGTCAATGAATCACGTTTACCTGATGAAATTGAAAAGTACGCTATGCAATTGGCTGAAGATACTGTTCGATATAAACAAGCGCGAAATCAACGTAAAAAGAGTATAAAGAGTAACAACGCAGCATCTGGCATGTCTCGTACACAAAGTGTTTCTTTACGACGCACTCGATCAAGACGTGAAAGTGTATCAAGCTTTGTAGGATCTATTATGTCTAGTGTTGGTATTTCTGCATCTGCTTCTATGCCACCTACTTTACCTTCTTCTCCAACTGCTACAACATCATCATCAACACCTACAGCAAGAACAACAACAATTACTGAAGAAGAATCTTTGAAATCCAGTAACACAGATAATGTAACAGCACCTGTAGCATCAGAAGATGAACAACAACAAGAAAGAGATCAAGAACAGGAACAAGAACAGACTATTTCAGAAGAACCTCTCAAGTTGGATGATGAAGAAGATAAAGAAATGAAGGAAACAAGAGATCCTAAATTTATGTTACCATTCTCTGTCCCTACTACAGCTCACATGGTTAGTTTCACTGGATGGGCACCAGAAGAAGAATCAAAGCGTGACAGAGAAAGACTTGTAACCCCTGTGATACCAAGCGAATGGATGGATCGATTGGATAATGGAACAATGGAATAAATACCAATTATTATATTCATTTCTCTTTCCTACACCCAAACACAGATCATTTATATACGTAACCTACCTATTACCCCACCCACAAATTAAACCCCCTCTTTGTTTTTTTTTTCCTTATCTTATTTTTTATTTTATTTTGTAAAGTATAAACTTTCAGTCCCTGTCCCTACACCTTTCCTTACCCCTTAAACCTCCTCCCCCCCCCCATTGAATCACATATATATCTTTTCTCTTTTCTTTGTATGCGTCACACAATATCACCCAGTCTCTTTTTATAACTTGTTAATATCTTCTTTATTTTTGTGAACTATTTTTTTCTTATTTCATTATATTTTCTTTCTATTATTATTATTTATTTGTTTTGTTCACATATCTTCTTTTTTTTTATAACTTACACCACCACAAAAATCTTAAAGAAAAATAACTTGTAAAGAATATTTTTTTTTCATTGTTACGTAGTATTAATATTATTATTATTTTATAGCTTTTAGGAGAATTACTATATTATTATATTAATTAACATTTATATTCTTAGCCACTAAAGAAAAAAAAAACTTTGCATCTTACGTAGTTATTTTTTATATTTAGTATTATTTTTGACCAATAAATAAATAAAAAAAAACAAAGTATTGTCCCTTTTTTACATGCATGCGTAAATAATATATATTGAATAAAACTATTGATATTTTTGAAATCAAATCAAGAGAGAAACAACTAAATCACATATATCGTGAATAGAGGGAAAAAAAACATACTTTTTTTCTCTTGTCTCAAATATCTAGGTAAAATTTCTACTTAGCCTACTAAGTACGAATCTCAGACATGTTTTGACTTTTTTGTTGTATAAAATGAAGATGGTGTTCTAGAATTATGCTAGTTTGTCTAAAATTTTTTCTTCGACTTTAACGAAAAAGATATAGTGCGTCATTAATATAATAAATAGGATGCAAATTAAATATTTCTGCTACGTATTACGTATATTATGTACGTAGAAGGAAAAAAATACTTAATAAAAATTAATCTATGATCATAATATATATAATTTTAAGCATTAATAAAATTACTTTAATTTATGATACTAATAAATATTAATTTAAATCAACAAATTTTTCATAATACGTACGTACAACACTTGATAAAATAAAAATCTTAATGGAAAGAGCTGTTTACCTACTACTAGAAGCTGCGCAAACTATATTATGCATGATTTATTTTTTGGAAGATAGAAAAAGAGATCTGAAAGCCAAATTTTTAGACGCTGGTATTGAATTTATTATACGTTGACTCTATTCTATGTTCTTGGTCATTGACATTGGTGGTATAATACACTTCTATTAAGAGAGGGATACTAGGTAAGTAGTAGCTGAGATTTATAATTTTGTTGTCAGATTCATTTTCCCCTAGCTCTCCCACCCCTCCTTTATTTTTTTTATTTTTTACAATTTGACACCAAAAATAATAATAATATGCATAAACAGTTTATATTATTTCAATCACAACAAAGATTAATATTACAGCAATTACAACAACAGGGACGACTAAGTTTACGACGCCATTTTATTTCTACTGGCACCAAACATAAAAATAACAACAATGAACTACATACTTTAAAACCCAAGCCAGGCGATCGAGTTATTGTAGCCATGTCTGGTGGTGTTGATTCCAGTGTTACTGCAGCATTACTAAAGTCTCAAGGCTATCGAGTCCAAGGTATTTATATGCGTAATTGGGATACCTCTGATGAACGTGGTGAATGTACTTCAGTACAAGATTGGCAAGATGTTCAACGTACCTGTGAACTATTAAAAATCGACGATTGTAAACAAGTCAACTTTGTAAAAGAATATTGGACTGATGTATTTCAACAAACGATCGATGATTATGCTCACGGATTAACACCTAACCCAGATATTCAATGTAATCGACACGTTAAATTTGGTGCTCTTTTAGACCAAGTACCAGAGGACACATGGTTAGCAACGGGTCATTATTGTCGATCGATGGAAGGAGGAAAACTTTATCGGGGTAGAGATAGAAAAAAAGATCAATCCTATTTTTTATCGTCAGTCACATCCAATGCTATACAAAGAACCTTGTTTCCATTGGGTGAATTTGAAAGTAAAAGTCAAGTCAAAACAATGGCCCATGAATTAGGATTACATGACATTGCGAAAAAGCGAGAAAGTATGGGGATTTGTTTTATTGGACAACGACGCCGTTTTGCAGATTTTATGAGTGAATATATTGATCAAGAACCAGGACCTGCAGTAGATTTACAAGGTCGAATGATTGGACAACATCAAGGATTATTTAAATATACTGTTGGACAAGCTTCAAAAATATGCTTTGGATCAGATAAGTGGTTTGTTGCAGAAAAACGATTGAAAGATAATACATTGGTATGTGTTCCTGGTTCAACGCATCCTGCATTATTTCATGGATCATGTACAGCACGTGATTGGATTTGGATAGATAAAGAAAATACATCCCAATCCCTATTTGGATCTATTCCATCATTGGATAGTAATGAAGAAGGGGTACTTGTAGATGCTCAGGTGAGATATCGTATGGCGCCACAAAAAGCACGATTATCAAAATTACAAGATGGTCGATATCATTTAAATTTTTTAAATCCTATTCGAGCCATGGCACCTGGTCAACAAGTTGTTGTTTATCTAGATGATTGGTGTCTTGGTGGTGGTACGATACAAGACATTTATAACGCTACTACTACTACTACTACTCCTATTATCCTGTAAAAAAGAAAAAGACAGAAATGTTATTGTATCATATACCTAATTCGTATGATAATTCATGTATATATTATTATTATTATAATTATTATCACCATTATATATTTACAAAAGAAAAACGACAATCAAAAAAAAAAGATCTTAAAAATGTGTTTTTTGTTTCTTTATGGATTATAAATTGTAATTATATATTTATGAACTCTATTAATTTGATGGTTGTGTAAAAGGGTGTACTAATGTATCATAGCTACAACTAAATATTATACTATATTATGCGAGAATTATTTCTTTATTTGTATCTGTAAGGTAATAAAAAAAAAACGGAAATCTTTGATTTTTTTTATGAGAGTTTTTTTTTTTTTGAGCTAGCTAATTATTATCACTAAGTTATATAGTAATGTATTATCATTTTTTTTTCTCGGAAAGAAAGAAAATAAAAGAAAGGAAGGGGAAGAAAAGAAAGTGATAGAAACAATAAAATTGGTTTTTAAAAGAACAAGTAAGTAAAAACAAAGGTGAGTGCAGCAACCATAAGTACTACTTGTGGAGGATAACCTTCAGGAACTTGTTGTTTTTCCAATGCAGCCAAATGTTGATGTACAGCATCCTGTGGTTGTACAGTGGGTGGTAATTTATTACGTCCACCTTTTGCTTCTTGTTCCTTTTGAGTAGTTGCTAATTGTTTCTGTAATTGTTGAACTAATTCCTTTGTCTTTTTCAAATCCTCTTCTAATTGTTTCTTTTCCTTATCATCTTGAACAGGTGTTGGGACAGCAACAGCGGCAGCAGCGGCAGGAGCAGCAGCAGCAATAGTAGGAGCAACAGTAGGAGCAACAGCAGCAGCGACAGTCGAAGTTGCATTTGTTGGTGTTTGTGATGTCGTTGGTGGAGTAGTCTTGTTGCTAGTAGTAACCTTGGGTGAAACAGGTGATGATGTTGTTGAGGTAGTTTGTTTAATAGGTTGTTCATCCGATTTGATGGTTTCAATTGGAGCAAGTGGTGGTGATGGTACCGATCGTGGTTTAGGTTCAGGTACTTCATCCACATTGGTCAATTGGGTATCATTAATAGGTGGTGATGAAACTTCTTTTTCTTTAACAACAACTGGAACATCATCTTTGACAACTGCAGGAGAAGGAGGAGTAGCAACGACGGGAGGAGGAGTAGCAACAGCATCAGGTAATGATGATGATTTTTCTTCATTTACTACCTTAGTAGAAGGCCCATCTGTTTCTGGTTTTACTGTTGGTGGTAGTGAAGTATATGATGGTAGTGATGGTTGTTCAGGTGCAGGTACTGATGGGACTGGAACAGTTGGAGCAGGTGCAATAGGTTTTGATACAATAGGTTCTGGTACAACAGCAGATGGTGCCTAAATTTATAATTACATTGTATTAATAAATAGAGTATCATTATTGTTCACATTATTCTTTATTTTATATGGTTTATTTATTTTACCTGACTAGGTTCTTGATCACTTGTTGCATTTACAAGATAAGGATCTTCTTCAGGTGGCAAATAAGCACATTTAATCTTTTGTTGGAAAATACCTGCCTTATCTTCTTGTTCAACTCGAGACCACTAAAAGAACAATTATATATTAATAAAATTAATTAACCTCATATTGAATATACTCTTTTTTTTTTGTAGTCACCGTTTGCTGTCATGTTCTTCTTTCTTTTCCCTCCCAAAAAAAAAAAAAAAAATTACCCCACAATCTCTCCTTATTCTCTAATTATCTCTCTCCTTCCTCTTTTCTCCTCTCATTTTAAATATTATATTTATATATACCATGTCAGCAATAGGTAACGCTTCATAAGCTGGTTTGATAATAGCAGTTTGAACCAGAAACTTGTCTTTACATTTATAATCAGCTGGTGGTTCTTCTTTGAATGGTTGTAAAATAACTAAAAAAAAATAAAGTGAATGGAGGAGGGGGGGGTTTAAATATCATTTGCCAAGAGGAAAAATAAAAGAAATAGATGAATTAACCAAATGGAATTTTAAAAAAAGGAATATTTACCATGAACTTCAACATGAGAATTAGGTTCTACTCGGCCCGCGTTTGGTCTTACACAATATTGTTTAGGAGCAGTAGTCTTAATTTTAAACATAACAGGGTCATTGCTTGGATTAGTGACAAGTAATAATTCTTTAGTCACTTGTGTTAATGGGCCTATAATATTATTATTATTATTATTTATAAGTTTTTATTTTTTCACAATGTACGCGAGTTTTTTTTTTCCATTTAAAAATACTATTTTTATAAAAAAAATAGGCTTACGTCGAAATGAAAGTTGAGACGCAGGTTCTAGATGAACAGACATTTTTTTTTTACGTGATTATTGACTTAAAAAGAAAGAATAAAAGAAAGGAGAAATATAAAAAGGGGAGAAGAACAAAAGAGTAAAAAAAGAAAGGTGATTGAAAGAAGAAACCGAGAAATTATAAACACACTTTAAATTTTACGTTTTGAGGGAGTTTTTTTTTTTATCTTACCAATTTTTGAAGACCCATAAAAGTCATTTGCCACGTGAAAAGGTCAGCTTTGTTAGAATAAAATAAACAACAAGTGTGTGTTGCGTGTATATGCGTGTGCAAAACAGAAAAAAAAATAACCGTGCACTCTCATTTTCAGGTGGCATCCAATAATTAGCAGTAATAAATAAAAATATCTTTTTATCTCGTGATTTATAATCCAAGTAGACAGCCTTCTCTTACTAATAATTTTATTCACTTTTTTTTACGTACTTTTTATTTTTACATTATTTCTTATGAAATGAATTATTGATTTTAATTCAGTCCAAATTCTCTCGGAACTTGTTTTTGAAACACCTTTTTGCAACAGATCCTGCAATGTCTAATTAAATGCTTTTTTTTTCTTTTAATTCTCGAAGTATGTTACACAAGATCATTTGGGTTCTTTCTTTATCTCAGCCCGCTCAAATAATAATTTACTTGGTTCCTAAACTATTACATAAAAAAAACTCCACGTTTTTTTTTTTTCTTCCTTTACGTCGATCATCATTTGTGGGCGATCAAAATAACATTTCTATTATAATTTATTTTTTTTTATCGTTAATAAAAAAAGATAATTTTTTTGTTTGTTTGTTTATTTGAATGTTAAAGAATTCTTTGTATGCAACTATTCCTATTATACTTTTGTATGTATATATAATTACTCTCTTCTCAATAAATTTCATGACTACAATAGAACGTTTATGGTAATTTATGGATCTGTTTAAAAAAAAATGGGTAACTATAACATGATGTATTCCCATCTGCTTTTATCATTTCAAAATAATTGTTATTTACATAAACGTTGTATATGGAACATATAATTGTTCATTATATAACTAACTGTGTATATTCAAAGGGGAAAAATGCCAATCTATACGTATAAATATATTATTAGTACGTATGATAAATGTAGTTCTTAGAGAAGAAACAAAAAAGTTCTCTTTTATATGTCACAATTATGATAATTGCTTTTTTTTTTATTGCTTATATTCGATAACTCCTCTCCAAATGCAACAAGTAAATTTCTTTCCATTTTTTTTACTACGTAGTAGGTGAAATAAGCTCTACATATTCTAGTTCGCCGCACATATGGTTTTATACATGCGGGCTAAATATCATTTATCCTATTGTAGCAATTACTATAGTAAAATATTTCTCTTCAAGAATATTATCCATGCCATGATTAAACTTTTTTTTATACTGATTGTTACTGATACTAGAAATAAACTTAAACCAAAAAAAAAAAAAAGATTATTGTACATGCTTTGTTAAAATTGACTCTCTTATTAAATAAACATTCGTAATTATAGAACTTATAAAAATTATTTAATAACAATTTTTTTTTGTTAGACATAAAGGAATTGCTTCAAAACCTTAAACATTAGTCTCACAGAAAAAAAAAGGGGGGGGAGGGGCAGGATGAAAGCCTCGAATATCAACAGTACAAACTTGAAACTTAACAATTCCCCAGTATGTAAATCATTACAAAAGATAAAATTATGATTTCAATGAATATTTAACTAACACACTTAGATTTATCCGATAATAGTTTTTCTTTTTTAAAAATAAACTCATAATATAGCAATAGGAACTTGGATTTTTTGAAACTACAGATGGTACTTAAACCTTGTAAAAAATAAAATTCTAATTCTGCAGAAAACTCACATACTTATAATCTTTATAAGTATTGCTTAGCAACATAAATACACTACATTAAAGGTTTTAGGTATGATCAGTCCAATCCTTAATTCTATATTTTTTTTTAAAAAAAAAAATCCCTATTCTCGGAAGTAAAAAAAAAAATAGTGTTTGTGTGTTATGTGTGTGGCTGCATTACAAAAATAAATAAATAAATAAAAAAATGGTTGACAGTCAGTCCAGATTTTTTTTGAAACTTTTTTTTTTTTGTTGCTAATAGATCTCTCCTTACATTCTAATATAACAAACTGATAAAAAAAATATTACAAATGAAAAGTGCACTCACATTTGAAACAATTGCACGTTGTTCAACAACAAAAGCTAAAGCATCATTATTAACATTACCTCATGGACCTGTCAATACACCTGTCTTCATGCCTGTTGGTACTCAGGGCACACTTAAAGGAATAACACCTAAACAACTTGAAGATCTCAACTGTCAAATCATGCTGAACAACACTTATCACTTGGTAATTACCACGAAATAAAAAAAAAAAAAAGGGAATTGATTTCGTTTTCTGTTTTGAAAAAAGGAGAGGACTCATTCGCTTCATTGTTTTTCAATATATACATGTTAGGGTTTGAAACCAGGTCAGGAAACTTTAGATCTAGTAAATGGCGCACATAAATTTCAAAAGTGGAATCGTAATCTTTTAACGGTAAAAGAAAAAAAAAAGAAAGAAATTATGTTGGTTGTTTTTTATATAAACATTTAATTAACAAAAGAAAGATTTTATTATAGGACAGTGGTGGATTTCAAATGGTTTCTTTATTAAAATTAGCTAAAATCACTGAGGTAAATAATATCAAGTCAATTAGTTGCTATGGGGATATATGACTTAAATTTTAACAAACCCATATAACTCTTATATATATAGGAAGGTGTTCAATTTGCTTCTCCCCATGATGGTTCATTGATGATGTTGACACCTGAACACTCAATTTCATTACAAAACTCTATTGGAGCTGATATATTGATGCAATTGGATGATGTGATTTCTTCTTTGACAACCGGTCCACGTGTAGAGGAAGCCATGTGGCGATCGATCCGGTGGCTGGATCGATGTATTGCTGCTCATAAAAATCAAGATCGACAAAACCTATTTGCAATCATTCAAGGTGGTTTGAATAAAGATTTGAGACGTCAATGTATAGAAGAGATGGTGAAACGTGATACCCCAGGTTATGCTGTTGGTGGATTAAGTGGTGGTGAAGAAAAGGATGTATTTTGGCAAATGTGAGTTTGTTTATTTTGATTGTTTTTTTTGTAGTACGTAGCTGTTAAATATGTGATATTGATCAAATTTTCTTTTTCTTTTTTTTTTAGTGTTTCTTTATGTACGGATCTTTTACCAAAAACAAAACCAATTTATTGTATGGGTGTTGGGTAAATATTTTCATTGTTAAAATGGATAAAGAAGGGAAGAAACAAAGGGATGTGTGAAAAAGTAAAAGGGTTATTTATATTTATCATATAAATAGATATGCAGAAGATTTGGTAGTATGTGTTGCGTTAGGTGTTGATATGTTCGATTGTGTTTATCCAACACGTACAGCGGTAAGTTATTATTCTATATATGTATATTCCTATGGGATGGCTTAAAAATAACTCATATGTATACAATTTCTATAGCGTTTCGGTAATGCATTAACAATGAATGGTATTTTATCTTTGAAATCCGGAAAATTTGCCAACGATTTTGGACCTATTGAAGAAGGATGTGATTGTCCAACATGTACAAACTATTCAAGATCTTATGTTCATTTGGTAGCTACCAAGGATACTGTTGGATGTCATTTGGTATCTGTACATAACGTTGCTTTCCAATTACGATTGATGCGAAAGATGCGGGAAGCCATTATTCGGGATGAGTTTCCGTCTTTTATTATTAACTTTTTCGCCAGTTATTTCGGTGATAAAAGCCGATATCCGGGTTGGGCAGTTAATGCACTCAAATCTGTTAATGTTGATTTAATGGCATCATAAAAATAATTATATAATATATTTTTTCTAAAAAAAAAAATTAATAGAAGTACGAATCCCTCTTTTTTATTCTTAATTTTTTTTTCCTTCTCTTGTAAAACCAATCTTTCTGTATATACGACATGTTCCTGTTTTTTTTTCTCTTATAATATGTATAATAGATGTAAGAAACAACAAAAATTGTCTGTAGAAACAGAAATCAATAGAAGAAAAATTTAACTCGGAGAAAACAGGTGAACTCTTTTAATGCATAAGGGGTTGGGGGGATGAATAAGAGAAAAAAAAAATAAAGAAAGAGAAAGAGGGGGGGGAGCGATCTTTATAGTAATAATATTTAGATAAACTTGGTTCTGATTTTTTTTTCTGTAATCTACTGATGATGACGATGGTAGTTATGTGTGATTTGTTCCACCAAAAAATCAAAAGCTCATGGTTTCACTGAATTATACATGCCCATGCCCAGGGCCATGTTTTTTTTTTTTTTTTTTTTGCGTTTCTATTTTGACGTTCAAAGAAAAAAAAATATGTGTGACATATTAATATTATAAGCGGAAAGCAAAAATGATAGTATATAATGTGGGTTGGTTTTATTTTTATCTTAGTGGGGGGGGGAGAGGAACTAGTAAATAATAAGTAGTTAGTAGTTAGAGGAGAAAGAAAGAAAGAAGGAAGGGGAACAAAAAAAAAAAAAAAATATGCGTTGGTGCAACCAGGGAACGTGATATGCATGACGGCGGACGCTTATTTTATGAAAGTGGAATAAGAAAAAAAAAATTACACTTTACCAAAAATATCTAAAGTATCAAATCTTTTTAGCCCAATTTTTTTTTTCTGAGTGTAAGTGGAAAATATTCATTATAAAAACCTTGTGTTGAGTTATCCATTTTGTTCCCTTTTTTTTTTCTTTTTTTTTCTTTAACGTTCACCCTAATCTTGGACTTTCACATAAACACCACACGCACACACACACACATAAACAACTTTAAACTTTTTTTTTAACTACTATCCATTTCTTTTTATTATCATGAGAGAAATTATTTCAGTACACGTTGGTCAAGTAAGTTGTTTCTTTCAATCTTTTCTTTTTTTGACAGTTAGACTGTTTTGTTCCTTTCTTTCCTTTTAATATTTGACAATAATTATGTTTATGTATAACTAAATAAACTTTATATATATATATAGGCCGGTATTCAAATCGGTAATGCCTGTTGGGAACTTGTAAGTTGATATATCTTTTAGAAAACAGAAAAGTAGGAAAAAAAAGAGTGGATGAAAAGGTGAACAAAAAAAAAAGGAAAGAGCAAAGAGGAGTTTTTTTTAATAAGTGATACTCATGTCTTTTTTTTATATAGTATTGTATGGAACATGGTATCCAACCTGACGGACGTATCCCTGACGAAGCTGATACAAGCGACCATTCTTTTGATACTTTCTTCAGCGAAACAAGCGCTGGTAAGCATGTCCCTCGTACCGTGTTTGCCGATTTGGAACCTACCGTCGTTGATGAAGTCCGTACTGGCACTTACCGCCAACTCTTCCATCCAGGTATATATAAGCAAGGAGAAAAAGTAAAAGGGGAGAAGAAGAAAGAAATCCTATGTGTATATTATATATATAGTATATATATATAAACAACGCGTTCTTCTTCTCTACTCATTTCTTTTTCGGGCAAAGGGTTCCAAAAAGAATATAGCATGACGATGATATTAATTATACTTATCAAACAAAAAATGAAAACTTATAGAACAATTGATTACTGGAAAGGAAGATGCTGCTAACAACTATGCTCGTGGTCACTACACCGTTGGCAAGGAACTCGTTGACACTGTCTTGGACCGTGTTCGCAAGCTCGCTGATAACTGTAGTGGCTTGCAAGGCTTTTTGGTCTTCCACTCATTTGGTGGTGGTACTGGTTCTGGTTTCGGCGCTCTTTTGATGGAACGTTTGTCTGTTGACTATGGCAAGAAGTCTAAGCTTGAATTCAGTGTTTACCCTGCTCCTCAAGTCTCTACTGCTGTTGTTGAACCCTACAACTCTATCTTGACCACCCACACTACTTTGGAACACTCTGACTGTGCTTTCATGGTTGACAATGAAGCCATCTACGACATTTGCCGTCGTAACTTGGACATTGAACGACCCACTTATGCCAACTTGAACCGTTTGATCGCACAAGTCGTTTCTTCTATCACTGCTTCTCTTCGTTTCGATGGTTCTTTGAACGTCGATTTGAACGAGTTCCAAACCAACTTGGTCCCTTATCCTCGTATTCATTTCCCTCTTGTCACCTATGCTCCTATCATCTCATCTGCCAAGGCTTATCATGAACAAATGTCTGTTCCTGAAATCACTTACTCTTGCTTTGAACCTAACAACCAAATGGTCAAGTGTGATCCTCGCAATGGTAAATACATGGCTTGTTGTTTGTTGTATCGTGGTGATGTTGTTCCCAAGGATACCAACGCTGCTATTGCTTCCATCAAGACCAAGCGTACCATTCAATTTGTCGATTGGTGTCCTACTGGTTTCAAGGTTGGTATTAACCATCAACGTCCTACTGTCGTTCCCGGTGGTGACTTGGCTGAAGTTCAACGCGCTATTTGTATGTTGAGCAACACCACTGCTATTGCTGAAGCTTGGGCTCGCCTTGATCATAAGTTCGACTTGATGTATGCTAAGCGTGCTTTCGTTCATTGGTATGTCGGTGAAGGTATGGAAGAAGGTGAATTCTCTGAAGCCCGTGAAGATTTGGCTGCTCTTGAAAAGGATTACGAAGAAGTTGGTTCAGATTCTTTGGGTGATTCTGAAATCGAGGATGCTGAGGTCGAATACTAAGTTTATAACTTTGCAAGAAAAAAAAAAGTGTTGTGTGCTTTGTATACCCGTCTCTCTATCTATCTACTTTATCCCCCCCCCCTTATCCCTCTTTTTTCTTCAATTATTTTTTTCTTAACCTTATAATCTTTTTTTTTTTGGTAATTGAATAATAATTGTATCTTTCCAAAATGAATATATTTGTATCTTTTTGGACCATCTTTTAAATGAGGTTTATTTGATAATTCTATGATATTGGATTGTGTTGCAATGAAGTCATGGATGTATATCCTTAGATGAACTTTAAATGACTATATGCTTTAAAATGGTTTTAGCTTTCAATGAGCACGATTGTTAAACTGCTTTTTTTTTTTACTTTTCTACGTCTCAAACACAGCATATTACACATGTATTATAAAGTATTTTATGAACACTAGACAAATAATTTTCAATGAAGTTACTTGCATTGGCATACATTCCTAGAGTGTCCCACCCATAAATTATTGACTTTATAGTGGCAGCAACTATTTTTTGTATAATAGCACAATATCCATTAGGTAGACTATATTAACTGCTTTTTTTTTCATTGAATAATTACTTTCATAGCTACAACAAACTATTTGATATTATATTTTAGTAATGATTGGGATTTTTATATCATATAAGATTCGGCACGGGTTTCAATTTTCGAAACATTTTCCCAGAGTAACATAATGCAAAAGCATGCATATGCATCTTCACAAAGTCAACAAAAAAAGAAAAAAGAAAAGAGAACATGCACAATTTTTTTTTGGCACCAAGATCTGGATTTGACCACGGGAATGGATCGATGGATGATCATATATATATATATATATATATATATTTGTAACATGCGAATTACTTAAAAGGACAGAGCGTACAAATACAGTAGTAATAAAAGAAAAATCTGGGAATTTCTTACCAATAATGTAAATTCGTCAACTGTCATACACAAACCAGCCTAGCCAACTTTTATTCTTTTTAAATAAAAGATAATTCACACGACGGATTCCGTTTGTGGTTTCGTCTACAAGACGATTAGTTGGGTAGGATATAGTAACGGCCGAGAGAGATAGGATTAGCAAACATCCCTCGTTCCCATAATTCAAACTGACACAGAATATATGAGGGATTGGAAGAGAAGAGGTATTTTGCTATTACTGTGTAAGTAGATGTCGTTGGGCTGGTTGATTAGTGTAAGTTATGTCGGGAAAGCTAGGTATCCGGATCCCATAGCACTTCAGAAAACAATATTGGCAAAATATTCACTTTATATTGAATTAAATACATCTTTTATATCAAGCACTTAAATGTAGTCAATTGATGATCTTTTTTTTTGTACGATTCGAGTTAAGACCAAAGATACACTCACAGTCCTTCTTCCTGTTATCGGCCAGAAAATATATATTACTTGAATGACACATAGCTTATAAGTGGTGAGAATCTAGTTTAGTATAGTCATACGTAAACTCTGATTTTCAACAAGTTTGGCCACATCCATAACTGCAACAGCTAATATATTCATGAGCAAGCATGTCTCGGATGAAACCAAAATGCTGTTGTTTTTTTTATCGAACTGAGTCGCTCCGATTTACATCAGTGCTGACCTAAGCGATTATTCTAATAAACGAGTGAGTTTAACTACCATATCACACAGTCAAATTTTGCCAAAGCCGTCTGCTCATTTCATATACTTAATTTTGGTCGATGGTGGCACAGTATGTGTTTCGATGTATCGCCCAATGTTTGCTACATTAGGACATACATCCCAGCAAGTCAATGAGATATGGTCAAGCCAGATACATTGGCGGATATCTTTTACATTTGCAAGGAAGCCCAAAAATACACCATGTTTTGTTGAGCATTAAGAAAACAATACGTACGTAAAAGTAGAACATAGAATATCACTGGATAATGTTCACGTTTGTTTCCCAAAGGTACAGTAATGGGATTACATTGGATCTTGATATTGGTACGAATTGGAATTCTAAAAAAAAAACATTGCGGCTGTATTTTTGAAAACATCTTGGACAACTGGTCACTAACGAAGAAGGACACTTACAAAAAAAACACTAGCATACGTATCCTTTTTTTTTATCTCGTGAATCTAAATATTACTAGCTGGGCAGATATATTGTGAGCTCAGTCAAAGTAGTGCACACTATGAAATTTACTATTGTTTCAAAGAACATTTGGATCGATGTATGATACTTTTTGAAAGATGAAGATAATCTGAATTATTCTCTTTTGCTGTATTTTAAAAAAAATTTAAACAAGCCTTCATGTACATAGCTTATACTATTATAGAATACACGTAACCTACACCTTCTTTGATACATGTCCCTGTACGTATTAGGTACGATATCATTAAAAAAAATCAGTCAACTATTGGTCAGAATGAACGGGGCTCGTTATTTGTACACAATCTAAGTAATCATATACTGGATGGGGGGGTGCTATATATTAAAATGAAACCGTTTTATCTTTTTCATCACCAATGAAAAATTTCATCAGTAATATTAAAATTAGTTTTACCGATAACCAAACTCTCAAATCTTACTTAATTCACATAAACAAAGGAAAGGGAAGTCAGTAGTAGGGTGAGAGAAAATTACAAAGCTCTCAATTGCATGACTCAGACTAGGGAATGATTATCAATCAGTTACACGAACTTAAATCCAGGCAAAAATATAAAAATTGATGCATTTCAAAAGTTGAAACCAAATCCTTTTCTTCCGTCAATTTTTTTGTTTTTAATTTTTGGCATCATCATGGATTATCAAAAGTTTCTTAGTACCCGTAGTAAAGCACGCAACCCATCAGCTAGTAAGCAATAACAAACGATTTTTTTTCTAATATATATATATATCAGTAACAATAACAATGATAATGATAATTATAATGATAACGACAAAAATAATAATTTCTGTACACATCAATACAAATTTAAATTATACTGCAAGTTCGCGCGTTGATGCCATACTTGAGTCAAAAAGATATGGTAATTAAATATTTTTTGTCCCTCTTTATCGTAACATTATTATCATCATGTTCTTCTTCATCAACCTTAATATTATTTTCGTCTATTTAATTTTTGTATAGCTTTCCTTGGGTGCAGGTCAACCCAACCCTGAAACTTTTCCATATGCAAGCATGTCGGTAACACTTAAATCCGGAGAAACTATTACTTTTGATAATGAATTGTTTCAACGTTCTTTATCGTATGATCTTACTGTATGCCATCTTTTTTTTTTCTTTCTGTTTATTTGTTTTACAAAAAAAAAAAAAGAAAAACCTGTACATGTAGGAACAATCTTTCTCACGATCATTCATTAATATATTGTACTATATAGACCGGGTTACCTCAACTAAATGAATGGTTACGTGAACTACAAGTCAAAGAACATGCTCCACCACTTAAAGAGTTTGATTTATCAATTGGATCTGGTTCTCAAGATTTACTCACAAAGGTATATATATATATATATATATATATATATATTTCTTTGTTTCTTCTTTATGAATTCAAGTGTAATGTTTTTATAAAAAACAGAACTGACATATTACGTTCCCCGATCATTTTCGTCACGATACGTATATATCACATGATCTTCTCTATTTTTTTTTTCTTGCTTTCAGGCTATGGAAATGTTTGCAGAACCCGGATCCGCAATCCTGGTCGAAGAACCAACTTATACAGGTGTTTTATCCTTCCTTAAATCACAACCTGTTGATTTGATTCCTGTCGATACCGATGCTAAGGGAATCAACCCAGAAAAATTGGATCAAATTTTAACCAATTGGCCAAACTCCAATCCTACGGGTAAAAAAGATCAACCTCGTCCTCAAGTTCTTTATACAATTCCTGTGGGAGGTAATCCCACAGGTGTTAGTTCAACATTGGAACGTAAAAAGAAAACCTATGAAATATGTCAAAAACATGATGTAGTGATTATTGAAGATGATCCCTATTATTATTTACAGTTTAATACACCTCGTACACCTTCGTATTTTTCCATGGATGTGGATGGTCGAGTATTACGTATGGATAGTATGAGTAAGATTTTATCATCCGGTATTCGTATTGGATGGGTTTCTGGACCTAAGGCTTTTATTGAACGGATGAATATGCATACAATGGTAAAGTAGTGTTATTGTTATTTGGAAAGCTGCTAAGAAAGGAGAATAAGGAGTAAAATACTGAACGTGGTTTCGGTCTTTGATCATGGCTCAAAATTATATAGTCAACAAATTTACAACCTGCTGGTATACCTCAATTAATGGCATATGGTTTACTTGCTGAATGGGGTCATGATGGATTTTTAAGGCATGTGGATCAAGTGGCCAATTTTTATCGAGAGAGAAGGGATGTTTTTGCTGAAGCTTTAGAACGTAATTTAAAAGGATTAGCTGAATGGGTAGTACCCGACTCTGGAATGTTTGTTTGGATTCGTTTATTGGGCGGTATCACTGATTCCAATGAATTGATTTTACAAAAAGCTGTCAAAAATAATGTTCTAGCTATTCCTGGCACTGTAAGTAGAAATATAACTATGAAAGTAACTATAACTTATGTATAATCACACACTTACTCACACAAACAAATATATACATATATAACTTATAACATGCTACATGTTACTTATAGGCATTTATGCCTCTTAACAACAAGACACCCTGTGTTCGTGTTTCATATAGCTGCATAGAAATGGATCAGATGGATGAAGCTTTACATCGTCTTGCAACTGTTATTAGTGAAGAATCTAACTCTTCTAGTAGTAAATAGAATGTATATGCACAATATATATATTATTGTACTTTTTTATAGCAATAAAATTGTTTACGTACTTTATTATTTTTTATCTATCTATCGTTAAGCGTACTTTTTTTTAATTAATATGAATACTCCGCATCATGCTAGAAAGGGACACAAAAATACCTTTTTGCACTGCGCATCGGTGTAAAAAAAAAGTCGCTTACTTTTTAAGCAAAAGTTTCTGTAAACACATTAACTATTGTTTTTTTCAAAAAAAAAAAAAAAAATAGCAAACATGACAGAGCCAATTAAGTATGAAAAAGGGGTATGTTTTTATTTTTATGGATTTAATGCATTAAAGTATTTGGTGTAATTTATTTTTTCATTGAGCTGATATCAATTTCATTTTTTTTTTCAACAATAGAGTTTATTAGAGGTGTTTGTAACTGTAAAAGTAATTAGGGTCATAGATCAACAAGAATTTTCACAATACACAATCATTTGGAATAATGGCACTGATAAACAGGAACAAAAAAAAGAATTTATAGAACCAAACACAGATGGTTCTTTAATCATTTTATTGGTAAGGAGAAGAAAGAAAAAGAATATACACCTTTATATAATTATCGAATTGTTGAACATATAAACTGGATATTATTCTAATAATTTAGGGAATACAAGAGATTCTCAAAGCTTGTCCTCAAGATCAGCCTGTTCTGATTACAATTACGCATAAAAGGATGTTTCATGGTAAGTCATTTGTTTATTATTATTACATATAAATGATATTATTATTTTTATTAATGAAAATAGCAATATTAAAAAATAGCCATAAAAAACGGATGTTTTGAAGTTAAAGGAATTGCGGAGCACTTTGATATCTTAAAACCACATTTGACAAAGATTCGAGATATGATTCTTTCCAGAAAGGCTGATGTATGTATTATTATCACTAGAGGAGAAAGCTGAGTGTTGCTGGGGTGAGAAGTCGGTATTTTGGTGAAAGATGGAATTAACATTATTATTCATAACAGGTGTTCGTAAGAAAACCCAAGAAAATAGTAATGTATCACGTTTTAGATCCCGCATGTACTGATGAGTACGTATTATTTACCTTGCTTAATTGATAACTGGAGGGTAGTGTATACTAATTATGATTTTAAAACACTAAATGATTAGACTTTCAATCACAGATCATTTACAAGCACCTGCTAACGTTGGTAGCAGCTCAAGTTCAACTCAACAACAACTGGTTGATTGTTCATCAGTCACACCACCATCAATAACCCCTAGGTCCACTCCAGTTATGCAACAACAACACGCTAGGGTTTCATCAATGGCACCACCATCAATAAGCCCTAGGTTCACTCCAGTTATGCAACAACAACAAACCAGGATTTCACCAGTAGCACCATCATCAATAAGCCCTAGGTTCACTCCAGTTATGCAACAACAACAAGCCAGGATTACACCAGTAACACCACCATCAAGAGTCTCTGCATTCACTCCAGTTGCATCTGGATATACTCCATTCCCATCGACTTCTACTTCTACTGAATCTCATAATCAACTTTTACGATCACCATATGAACAGATGTCATCAGAGCATGGGGTTTATACAGAATCAACTGAAAGCCAAATATGTACAGATTCTTCTACTATAATTCAAGAACAACAACAAGACCAAGGTATCCGACTAGTACGACAATTAAAACAATTTAGTAAACAGCACCAAAAAAATGAGGAAGATAGCAAACGTATATTACAATCACAAGAAGCTGTAGGCTCCTCCTCATCGTTACCAATTAAAACAAAATTTAAATATTTAGAAACAAATACTCAACAGGTACAAGAAGGAGCCTTTGAAAATTCATCATCCCCATCAGCATTAGCTATAGCACAACTTCTTATACCTTCAGGAGATGGTAACAAGCATATTACTATTACTGATAAACAGAAAGATACATTATTATGGGCGGGACATCAAGAGCACAAATATAAAAGAATTCTACGAACATCATCTAAACCAAAGGAAAAACCCATACCCACTAAAAATATTCAACAACATCGCAGAGATGTTTTATCACTTAAAAGTCAAAAAGCTTTACTGCGTTATATAGAAAAACGAGAAAAATTTTATCAACAAAATGGTAACATGCGAAAAGAGCATCTAGAAATGAATCGATGGTTTGACAGTATGGAAAAAGATGATCGGTTAAAAGTGAGAAGAACTTATAATGCATATAACAATATACCACCAGAAAAAACGTTGAACGAAGGGGTACGCAAAGTTATAGGAGAGGAACGTAAAGTTATAGAAGAAGAGGAACATAAAGTTATAGAAGAAGAGGAACGTAAAGGTACGAACGAAAGGAAACGCAAAGCTATCTGTCTTGATGATATAAATCAACAAAAACAAGAAGATCAACCATCAGATGGAATTTTTACTGGTCTATTAAAAAAAATTGGACTTGGAAAAGAGTAAGGGGGTGCAGTACTGTTGAAAGGTCAGTCTGCTTCTAGTAAGAACAGTAAAAATAGTTATAATTAGTTCAATATATACTATTATTTTTATATATGTATTATAAATACAAACTGTAAATGCAATAAAATAATGAAAGTTATCTTTTACTGTTACTGAGCCACTCTAAGGATTGTGATAATAAGTCTATCAACGCTTTTTTTTTATTACATTTCAAATTATACATACAGTTCAGTTTGAAGTTCTTTTTTTTTTATTTGAGATGATTGTCTCTCCCTTTTTTAAAATTCCATACTCAATATTGTGAACGTTGCTTTCTTTTCCTTTTTCCTTCAGTTAAAATAACAAAAAGAGGAAATAATGTATATTACAGTCACTACGTAAGAAAAAGAAAAACAGTAATATTAGGAATACCGTTACAGTATTACGTACATATATATTGATTATGGAGATAACATTGCTATAACAAAACAAGGTCTAATGGTATTTGTGATAATGCTTAAAAAATGGCAAATACAAAAGGTATATCATAGCCATAGTAGCAAAGATTACTATATTAAGCACATCTTATTTTTCAAACTATAGATATGATCTCTTCTTTAACGTACTTTGTCAGTTAGATGGCATTTTATTTTCAATAAATATATATCAAAAATTCAATACATATGTATGCTATTTTATGTGTCTGTAATAATGATAATATAGAAAACTTTGGATTGAGTCTCTGGAAAAGCATAAAATTTTACGTCATTATTAGTTAATTACCTACTAAGAAGTCATGACCCTCCTGGAACACATACGTATGAATATTGAAGAAATGTGTGAAATAAAACTATTAAGGTTATGTGTAAACTAGAATAAAAAAAATGTACGTAACCTTAATCATATGGGTTAAAGTCTGTGTGTAGGATAGACCATGATAGTATATAATATATTCCTGTCATTCGAAACATTTCAGGGGAAAAGGAGAAAAAAAAACCATTGTGTAACTTCTTGTTTGTATATTTGTGTCAAATTTACTGTCACATTTGATTTTTTTATTTTATAATATAAGAACGTTTTAATTCAGAAAAAAAAAGGGGGGAGGGTGTTGCAATTAGGAAAAAAAAAAAAAAAAAAGTCAAATGACAAAATGCATAATGCGTAAAAATAAATACTTTTTTCTAAAAAAATTAAACTTTTTTTTTTCTCTCTTTTCTTTTTTAGAGAGTTTGTTTATACAGATGGAGGGTCTAAAGAACGACGTAATGTATTTAATGAAATTGAGATACAATCATTTACATCCCAAGAACAACGTTGTGAATCGCGAGGTAACCATAAGCGTTGTTCAAGTGGTGTCACCAAAGGTGGATATTCAAATTGCTCATTTTCACAAGGTGCATCATCTGGATAAGAAGCCAGTAATTGCAATAATTCACTATCATTATTATTATGTTGGTGTTCATCATGCATAATTACCAGAGCCTGTTTATCTGTACAAGTACTACTTGCTGGTGATGAAGGTATTACAGCTGGTGACGACGACGACGATGATGATGATGATGATGGTATAGCTGATTTATGTTGTTCTTTATGTTGTTCTGGATAATAATCATAAGATATGGTATTGGTTGGAAAATGTTGTGGCGCATAACGACCGTGGCGCCACCATGCTTTAATGTATGCTAGTTTCCATATACCACCGTCATCATTATTGTTCGAACTATGTTTTAGTTTCTTATTTGTTGGGTCTTTTCTTTCTTGTTGGGCTATTTCTTCTAGTTGTTCTTTTTCGTGGTCTTGCTGTCCCGATTCTTGTTGCTGCTGAGATAAAGGCGGCGGTGGTGGTGGTTTAAAATGAATTTTAGGTCGTCGTTGTGAAAAATGCTGTGCTAACTTAATCTTGGCCCAAATCGTAATTAAAGTCAATGGTATAACAGCGGTAGCTGGCATAATGGCACCTTTCAAATACAATAAACCTGTCATGGTCAATTGAAATATCACCAATCCATCTGAGGTATAGCCAGCCATTCTTCGATAATGGAATCCGTTCGTCTCGTATTGACGGACATAGGCATAGGCAAATTGGTGTTTGAATACTTGTACAGCAATTATAAAGTAGAATAATGCAAATAAAAGAATCAACGGCTGAATCACAGAATATGTTAATGTGATAACAAACACTAATATATGATTTGGGTAATAGTAATAGTATGGAAATGACCACGGTTTCGTTTTCAAAATTTTCCTAGGAAGGGGTGTTCTTGATAAATAATATTGTGATCGATACCACAGATGACCAAATAATTGAGATCCCAATTGAACTAATTCCATAGCATGAGCAGCTGAATTGAATAGAATATAGTTTAAAAAGAAATTAGCTCCTTGAGGCAAAAATTTGCCTAGTAAATGAATCAGTTTCCCGGGTTCGTAAAGAACATCCAAGAGCGTGGATAAAAAACTTGTTCCCAATAAGAATACAATCAATACGTTAAATATCGCAAATCGATAGTATCGACCTAATACTGCATCTTCTAATGCTGAATAAGATACAAAATCTTGTTGTTTTGAAATCACTATACAATATATCAAGATGCATATGAGTATATTTAAAAAGTTTCATCAAGTTTCTTTCTCTCTCCCCTGATGACAACAAATCCTTTTTTGAAACTCCACATGCAAAAAGATGAGGATAGGTTTGCATTATGCGTTTATTAACTTTTACCTAAAAGAATCCAAGGTAATAAACTCATAAATAAAGTCACCAGGAGCATTGGTAATATGTTCTGAATAAAAGACCTGACCACATCAGACGTATCCACAAAATAATTTAAAAATCCAAAATGCTGTGATAATGATTCGATCGATGTTAAACCCAAAATAAAGGAGACGGGGAATAACCAAAATATTGTTAATGACCTAACGTAAAGGAGATAATGATTTTTTTTGTCAATTAATTAATTAATCAATAATAGTGTGAATGGGGTAATTATGAAGTGTGTGAGTGCATTTTTTTTTACTGCGAAACAAACAGAAAATTTATATGCCAAATCTCTCTCTCTTTTTTTTTAATGATGCTTATGGTACATACAAAATAACGCGCAGTTTTGTTATGTTTCATGATAAGAGAAAATATATATGTATATATAGACATTTACCAAACAGCGATAAAAACAGCCCATTGCCTCATGCGGCCCATTAGTTTATCACGACGGCCTTGCCTCAAAAGGCCATTCCATAGGAGATCTCGAGGTTCGGGTGCGATTTGAGTTTGGAACACCCCCGGTTTCCATGACATTTTAGCACATATTTGAGCAGATTCTATCGATCTATTATATATATATATATACCATAGAGATGATATTAGTTTTTAAAATAAATAAATAAATAGAAAAAAAAAAGAGTTAAAAGAGTGTAGTAAACGACCCCTCGTTTTATTTTTAGACCTACTTGAAAGTAATAAAAGCTGTACCCGTAGGTAGTTGATAACGTGTAGAAACCATGTTAAAGTCTCTCCATTGACCAATTTCTATATCTAAGCGATCAATTTTACGCACCAATCGGATCAAATCTGGATCATCATTATTTGTAACATTAGGCAACCAGCATAGCAAAGATTCTGTTTGGGTAGGATAGCGACGACGACGTTGGCAGCATTGATTTTCTTGTTCATTTTTAGCAGAATGATGGTGTCGACGGCGATGCCAAAGAATCAATTTATGTTCCAGCTGATCAATGTAATATTGTCTTTTCTTTAATACCTTATTTAATTCACGAATGCCCGCTTGGCTCACCAAATAAACATGACGAATAGGACCAATTTCACTTGAAAAATGCTGATAAAGTGACTGAACATTTCTCAAATGATGCGGTACGTTAGTTAATAAGACTGTGTGTGATCGTCGCACATGCTGGTAGGTTACTTTATGCTGAATTGTAACGTCTGAATTCAGATGCTCCTTACTACTATTATTATTATTATCGTCGTGTTGCTGCTGTTGTAGTAACAAGAGCAGGTGATGCCAATAATTAACAAATAAAAGCCAAAGCCAGGTGAGTGAAATAACCCAAGTCAAGACTACGTGGACCCACATTATGGGTGCTTCACGCGGTACATTCGATATTGAGAGTTGATATAATGTTGCATTACTTTGAAAATCTGTATATGGATTTCCTGTTGTTGTTCTTACAGTAGTGGTTGTTAAATTATTATAATATTCAGAGTTGTCAACGTCGTCAATAATAATACCAGCTGTTATAGGAGAGGATGAGCCACCAGGAACTGTATTATTATTGAAAGTGGTTGATATAGAAGTAGATGTTGATGATGTTGTTGTTGTTCTGGACATTGGTGAAGATGCATACCAATGTATAAATAATAATAATGGACAAGTGATAATGACTTGTAAAGTCAAAAAGTGTGCGGCCATACGTAGAAACCGTAAATACATGGTGGCGTCCAATCCCACATGGTTAATATAATAGGATTCATCCAAATGGTATGTTCCTTTTAGCCAGCCAAAAGGTTTTTTGGATAGTTGTTTTGCAACATGTGGTCTAATAATAATAATAATAATAATAATTTAGTCAATATAAAAAAAAGATGGTGATATAAAAGATTAGTAAACAATAGTTTGTTTATTTGCTTATATTATTTTTCTTTTATTAACGTATATGAGTTGCATTTGTGGAAAAAACAATTCATTTCTTTTTTTTTTATTATTACCCTGCCAAGCGCGTCCTCGGTGAAAACAAACATTGCATTGATTTTTTGTTACGACAAAATTCAAAGGTAGCAACACAAGATACAGTGATTGCACAAGAAATACCAAATGTGGCACACAATCCATAAAAAGTTGGCACATAATAAGCCGTATCTATAGTCGCCATATATATAAAATGATATAACACGTATATATACGTGTGTATAACAAAAAAAAAAAACTCGACTTTTTTTTTTATATGATCAAGACAACGGTCCTTAATTTTATGGCGTGCTTGTTTTTTCTTGTTATATAATAAAAAATAAAAAAATAAAAAAGAAAAAAGAAACAAAAAATTATAAATTTTACCGAGTTCATATTGTTATAATAGATAATTATTATTATGGAAAATGTAAAACATGAGATCACCAAGAACATAACTTATATTTATGAAGAATGCAGACCAATTTTTAATTCATTTTATATATACTAGATGTGAAAATAGTTTTTTTTATTTTATTTTTTTGTAAATAATGAAATATAGATAAAGAAAAAACTTGTTGATGCTGAGATATTAATGATGATGATAAATGGAAGGGAAGAAAATATATTATATATCCAAAAAAAAAAAAATCACATCAGAAATATATTTATATATGTATATAAAAAGAGGGGAAAAAAATAAATTATTATAGTACAAGATGATGATGCTGTGTGGGTTGTATGTATGGTGAAGAGAGAGAGATAAAGTAAAACGAATGGGAAACTTTTTTTTTTATAATGATATTTTAAACTCTCGCTTTTTTTTAAAAAAAAGAAAGGGGAAAACAGTGTGATATAATAATAGGAGACGCAAGAGAGAAAGAGAGATAGAGTAATAAGATGATGGGAATGTGAGTACGGGATGGGGAATATGGTTGGGTGGGAATATATAGTTTCCTTTATACATACAAAAAAAAATAATAGTAATAATAATAATAGTTGGTATATTATAAAATAAAGATGAGTTCATCAAGCTGCGGGTATATATCTTCTTCTTCTTGGAAGATTATTAATAGGTGGAGATGGAGGTTTTTTGTTATAATTGGGTGATGGTGGTTGATGATGTTTTTGATGAACTGGTTGTGTTGGTGGTGGTGAGGATGGTGGAAGTTGTTGTTGTCGTTTACGATTTTCTCTTGCAGTAATCACCCCTGGTGGTTCATTGGTAATGACAACGACATTACCGCGTTCATGAATAATTGATGGTAAAGTTTCTTGAACATGATGAACATGTTGAACACCAGGTTCTTCCAGAGAACAACAATCAATGTTTTTGACCCAATTATCTTGTAAAACGGTCTTCAAAGTAGGACGACGATTTGGGTCCAAATCAAGTATATCAGTCATGATAGGACGAGCTTCGCGAGGTAATAATTTTAATAATCGAAATGGTTGTTGATTAGAATTGGAGGCAAACGCTTGGAAAGAAGGATCAGACTGTTGTGCCACACGCCATGGAAATCTACTAATGGTCATGCAAATGAAAATAATTCCGCATGACCACACATCTGACTGTCGAGGGTCGTACGTTGGTTGAATATATTGTTCTGGTGCAATATAAGGGTCAGATCCCAAGATTCCTATTAAATTATTATATAGATAAATAAAAACCAAGTTTGGATGTTAACATGTGGTTGTTTTATATATTGTTTACATGTATAAATATTTAAATTATTATAATAAAAAAGTGATACGAAATAGAATTATATATATTCGGGTTGGGGGGAGGGTTGGGTTGGGAACAGAGGGGAGAAAAAAAAAAGATGATCGTGATGATCTGAAGGAAAAGGGTAATTAAGAAAAAAAAAAGGAGATTATGATTTATTTACCTTTTGACATGACAATATTATTATCGAAAGGATACTTGAATACGGAAGAACAACCAAAATCGATAATCTTGAGCATACCTTGATGGTCCAAGACAATGTTGTCTAATTTCAAATCACGATGGGCAATTCCCATTGTATTATGTAAATATTCAACACCATTTAAAAGTTGACGCCAACAACAAGCGATTTCTTCTCGGGACATCATCCCACTCTTGACAATAGTAAATAAGTCATTGGGGCAATATTCCATAATTTCATAAAAATTAGGTCCATCTTGAATAATATCCAAGGTCTTAATAATATTGGCATGATGCAAGGTAGATCCAATACAAAATTCTGCAGTGACTTTTTTGATGTAATCTTTGTCGGACTCATGTGGTAACCGTCTTCGAAATTGTTTTACAGCAACTGGTTTACTATTAGCTTCAGATCGTTGTATTAAACGTACAGATCCGCCAGCTCCTTTACCTATAAATCGACCTATGTTGATTATAATTTTAAATTAGCAAAAAAAATAAAAATTATGCATAAAGATTACTGAGTTATATATAAAAAATGCCTCAAAATGACGCGCGCTCTTTTTTTTTTTTTAATAGGGGATGATGTATTATTTTGCTCAAAATTTTCTGTCTCCTTCAAAAAGAATTAAAAATTTTATGGTATACATACCCCATTTACCATATCGGCCTTCAATATCTTGACGAAAGTGATTACCAAAAATATCTTCGGTACTGTAATTACTATGGATACTGCTACTACTAGATGAATGTTGGATTTTATAAGGTACAGGATGTTCAGTAGCGCCAAAGAAACGTCGTAGATCAGACCAGCCAAAGAAAGAATATTCCTTATAAGGACGGTCTGTAGATGATGTCGATGATGATGATGAAGAAGTCGATGATAAAGAAGCATTATCATTATGAAGAGAGGGTGGTGTAACTGGAGGATGTTGGAATGAAGAAGGTGGTTGTTGATGATGAAAATGAGTTCGATGATAATGTTCATTATATTCAGGGCGTTTAAAAATAAATTGAGGTGGCATTGCTGTAGAAGCATTTCGATGGGAAAGTTTAGGCCGTTGTTGTTGTTGTCGTTGTTTTTGCTGCTGCTGCTGCTGCTGCGGTGATGAATCTCCAGTAGATGATTGATAAAGTGATGATGATGATGAAGATGATACAGATGATGCAGCTGGAGAAGGAGGTTTAGTCAAAATGGTTTGGAAACGACGAGTAGATCGAGAAGAAACAGCTTTTTGTAATAATCGAGTTACTTCTGTCAAATCAACGTTGGAAGCATCATCGTTTGAATGTACATGACGATTCGTAGCATTTGTATGCGTGACAACGGCGGGTGAGAGTGTAGGACTAGATGGCACAGAACATTCTGGCGTGACAATGCCGTATTGCAATAAGTGCGACATCTAAATATGAAAAATTATATAAAGAAAAAAGTTGAAGTTGAAGAAAGAAAAAGGAAAAAAAAAAGATGTTAGAAAGGTATAGAAGAGCCTTCTTTTTTTTTTTTGTAATTATTTTTGTTGTTAATTAAAGTTGGAGGAGAGAAATTTGGGAGAGAAAGAAAGAGAGAGAGAGAGAGAGAAAGAGAGAGAGAAAAAAAAAAGACAGGAAGAAAAAACCAGGCTATTTATACAATAAAACTTGTTAAATGAAACAGAAAAAATAATAAGACTTATTAAAGTCCTTGAAACCTTTTTTTTTTTTTTGGTGTGTGTGGTCTACCATACTCACCCGCCCTTATTTTTTTTTTGTCACCAGATCCCCTTTTACACACATATATATTTTCAACGTCAAACATAAAATATAAGAATAATCTATCATTATTATCATTCCTCCTTTTTAATCATAAATAAAAAATAAGCAGAGTAAAATCAATTTAATAATAGACAACATTTTTCTTTTTTTATATAAAAAATAATCGACTCATTCTTTTCCTTGTTCCATTAACTATTCACTATTACGTACATCTTTTTCATTCCATTTTTTTTTTTTCATTCTTTTGGTTTCCATCGATTATTTTAGGGAATATTACACAAGATCGGCCTTTTCCAAGCATGGTGGAACATACCAATATTTTTGTTTTTTGTTGTTGTTGTTATGTATCCGTCGGTTACAGTCACGCGTTCGTCCTTAAACGGCTATATTAAGCGGTCTGTCAATGAACACATAAATATTTGTTTCATACTTTCTTTTCCTTAAAGAAAGCAGGCGACAGGAACAATGAACTCATCCCAATTCGGGTAACATTATCTGTGTACTATCTGTACGATTTATTATTCAAAAATTGTTTGGGCGTTGAATAGTGTCTTGTTTTTGTAGCACGATAAAATTCCCATCTATTTTTCTTTTTTTTTTCCTTCTCTCGCTCTCGCTTTCTCTCAATAATAATAAATCATAGACATATAAAATCAACAATACAAAATAATGTAAACAATCGGATAAGCAAACAGGAGATAAACTAGATATAGAAGCGGGGGGGGTGGGAGTGGGACGGGGGCGGGGACAAGCAGATTGAAAAAAAAAATGTTATTATTACACATAATGATATGATATATTTAGTTTTTGTGGTAACAACATTACTTTAGATGTAGATGATAATGTATATCAATAATAATGATAAATAAAATCAACGCATTCCTATTTAACAACACATGTATCTCCATATATAACATATAGCACATAACAACTTTATTTTGGGAAAATATCGAATTAATAGAATAAGATGAAATAAACGAGCTGTCATCATGCAACAAAAAAAAATAAAGATTATTTCGTACGTAGCATGTGAAACACACTAATTAACTATTTTCCCTTGTTGTCTCAATATGGGGTTTTGCACAGCATTCTTATAATTATATAGAAAGAGGATTTCACCGAACGGATGCTAAACCGCTCTTTCTTTTCCATCATGGGGGAAAATTAGGTAACATAACACCAACTTGCGAAACATTCTAGGGTAGAGTCAGGGGAAGAAGAGAATGAGAGAGAAAAGAAAAAAAGACGTGGATAATACTCACATTGAAGCCTTAATAAATATAACCGCATTTGACGGATTTTTATGTATGACAGTTGCGTAATGTTGTTGTTTATGTACATGCACACTATTATAAAGTTTTTAACTTCGCCGTTTTTTTTTTTTTACATAGTAGTAATTATATAAGTCGTCTCACGAAATAATAATCTTTATTTCATCTCGAAACAACAACACACGGTCGTTTTCAGGAGTATTAAAAATATTGTTTCTTGCTTATTATTATTTTGGTTACATTAGAGTAAGGTGGGCTTTAAAAATAAATAAAAAAAAGCTCTTTTTTTTGCAATGGAATGATTGAGCGAGCTCGGACCTTTCCCATTCCTTTCATTATTAGCTCACTGCTTAAAAATCATATGCAGTGTAGATAAACAACAACAGTTTTTCTAAATATATAATATGGACTATTTGATATTCTTTATATAAATAACGACAAGGTTTATCAGTATATGCATGACGTTTAATATGTATAATATCAACAACAACAACAACTTTTTTTATTTTTATTTTTTCTGATGAATATTTGGAAATATTAATAACGCGGCGCTTTGCTCAGAGCAATTCGCTAGCTTTTTTTTTTCGGTTTAAACATATTCAAAAACCGCGTGTTCATACACAATTTTTTTTTTTTTGCATAGATTCGAAACAAAGAATTTTATCTTGGCTCAACAAAGCTAGTTTTTTTTTTTTTGGTCACTTTAACAAATATATCGAACCTGTTACAAAACAGGTACATAATAATATGCTTGTTACAAAAAATATAGCCTCTTTTATACATACGTCAAAAAATTGTCTCGGACTCCTTTCCTTTATTTAAAGAAAAAAAAATGACAGATGAAGCATTGACATCATTATTTTCTACGTATATAATTTTCATCAAAATATTATAATACAACAAAGGATAAACGGGAGGGTTGTAATTGTTTATTTTTCGGAAAGTAGCTTATTATTATTATAATTATTATTAAAAAGAGTTATTCCGATATATCATATTATATATATATGTCATTAATTCATTCATTTGATGTCTACGATAAACTTACTACTATCCATCGGAACATTCTTCTTTTAATTGGTCGAATGCCCAATGTAGAAAATTTAAGGCGATCACTATTATGTCAGATGGTACTCCATGTATATATATTTTATTTTCTATTCTACTTAAGCACGTGGGTTGTTCCTCTTCATTATAATAAATAATTTTACAATTTCCCGGCTTAGCACACAGCATACCAATTTTGTTTTTTTTTTATTAAGCGTAAAGTCGGTTTTTTTTTTACTCTATGACAACGATAAAACAACAACAAAATGTCATTATTTGTTTATGTATATCCCATTATCTATTATTTTCTATTCCAGTGCAATTGTTGTTGTCATAACATCATTGTTGTTATAATACAAGTATGTTGTTAAAAGAATTCGGATAAATGGTTCACTGGCAATTTTTCTACGTATCATTAAACCTGTTATAGATTGTGTGGTCAATGGTTTTATTATGCTGGACAACTTGTTTATTATTATTTCCTAGTTCATTATCCCGCCCTTTTTTTTTTTTTTTTTTACTTTAACAACACACGTGCTTCAATAAGTCCTGATCTTTTTTAACCCACTACAGTTTATCTTTTTTTGGTATACTTTTTTTTTTCTTATTGTTGGACAAATAGAAGAAAAAAAAACAGTGTTGTCCTCGTGGATATACCAGGTGGGAAATAACAATAAATAATAAAAAAAAAGGCTCAGTTTTCCTTTTTATGTAGTAAGAGGAGTGGAGAGGTGGGGGGGGGAGGAAAGGTTCATTATCACTTGAAATTTCTGTCGCCATAATAGTTCACCTGGTTCAATGAACCCAAAGAATTTTAAAAATAAAATTGTTGTTATCTATCTATAAAGTCAATGATTGGTTTTTCCCATCGTAAGTCAGTTTTTATTATATGTTATTTGTGCGCGTGGTATCCCATACTATTATTTTATATACAAAATAAATAAAAAAAATATAGTGCAAATCCATTTGTTTATATCGTACGGGAACAAGTGAATATTGTTTTTCAAGGTAGTTCTCCTTTTCTATCTTGTACTTTAATTTTGAGCACTAGTTTATGGCTATTATTTTAAAAAAAGAAGAAGAGGGACAATGAATGACCTATTGTAAATACCATTACTATTAATTAGATTAATTTTTTTTTATATACGTACAAGGAATCAAAAGTAATACACATTTCCCGGGACCTATATTATAACCAGCATTATTTATATAGATAATAGATTTTCTCATAATAGGAAGTATTACCATAATTCAATACAGCACGTTGTTTTGTTTTTTTCTCTTTTTTTTATTATTATTATAAAAAATAAGACCAATGAGAGAACTTATATGTTTTTTCTTTCTTTCTTTCATCGTTGTACAATAGTATGTTTTCTCCAAACCTTTCGGTTTTTAGTTGTAAATGTAAGATATCGATAGCGATCTGGCACGTGTGTATATATATTTAACATGTTTTGTTATCGCTTCGCACGCATTGACCCTAATCATTTGTAGACATCCGAGATTATTTTTTTTCCTCTTTCTTTTTCACTTTCAATTAAGTAAATAGTAATAAAATTCAGTTTACGCGCTTTATGATATTGTCATTCATATACATGAACACGTTTTATTCAGTCAATAGATGATATGATTGGGGAATTGAATACGTAGTATGTTGTAGAAAAAAAGAAATCCCGGTGGAAAAAATAAAAATAAAAATAAAAAAAAAAGAATTCAAGTAAAATCAGTCAGAAGATAATATCGTGATATATGATGTGGAACACTTTTCGAATATTTCATTCTAGCCCCTCGGTCCCTGTAAAAAGGATTAGTCTCTTTGCATAGTTAAAAAAAATGATGGTCACTGTATTTTCACAAGAAGTGCACAGACCAATAAGAGTGCATATGTGATAAATTTAGTAAAATTACCCCATCCTACATTTTTTAATTTTTTTTTTTTTGTAATACTATTGCATAAAAGTAAACTTTCATTGGTTTCTGAAACAAATAATAAAAGATGAACATAAATAGTAATTTTAAAGTTGAATTGATTATATAGTTTAACTGTAATATTTTAACCCTTCTAAATAGTTGTCCGACTTTTTTTTTTATTCACTTTTGCTCGCCCGGCTGTAATATTTTATGTTTGCGCTTGAATTTATAGTAACTTAAATATATATACAATGATTTCCGCAAAGTTGAAAAATAATCAGGCGCAAACATAAAATATTACAGCCCCGGACGAAAAGTGTGAAAAATAATAATTCAGCCTGGAATCATTAGGAAGAAAAACAATATCACGTACACGGAACATATATTACAATTTTTTTTTTTTGTGTTGTCGTGAAGCTAAAAAAAAAGTACATAATGTATGAAACATGCCTAATAACTATTTTGTCTCGTTTTATTAGATGATTGTTTTTTTTTCGGGAGGGGGCGGGGGGAGTTTTGCTTTGAGCTTATGTAGGGCGTGATAAAAATGAATGGTCATAATAATCTACTAGTTATACAATTGTTTTTATACATGGTGATATATGTTCATAAATGTAAGTTGAGGAAAAAAAAAAGATCTGAACAAGAACATTCATTTATCATGTATCGACAAAACATGATTGTGCGCATACTATTTTATGGCCACAAGAATCATGCTACTATGAATAGATGTAATGTGTCACAATACATCTTTGACTTGCTTTTCTGTAAATATTTTCTTTTTAAAATAGTGTAACTAAAATGATGCCTGTAACCTAGCAACATATTGAATCACAGCTGTAGTTATAGCAACTAAAATGTAATTTCATAAGCAAAAACAATTTCAGGTTTCATCATTTGTTTATTATTACTTTAATTAGTCATACGATGCTTATGGTTTGTTTTTGTTTTGATAAGACTATACATGGTAAAAAAAAAAAAACCTTTTTTTAATGCTATTATCTTTAGTAAAAAAAAAAACGTAGTTATCCTTCTTTCTTTACTTTTTTTTTTTAGAACAATAAAAAAAATGGAAAAGTTTAAAGAGGTAAAGCAATAATGCTCTACGTACATGAATAAATAAAAAAAAATTGAAAAAACAATGATACTAAAATACATTCATATATATAACGCAAAAAAAAAAAAAAGAGGTTATTATGGTTACGTTCAGAAGCAGAAAAAGCGAATACAACAGCAGATGAATTAGAACAAAAAGTAAAAGATCTACAAAGTGAACAAATTGCCAAGAACCATGACTTGTCATCAATAAAAAATCGAGTCAAGATGCTTGAAGAGCAATTAGAAAAAACAGAACAAAAGTTAAAAGAAACTTCGGCAAAGTAAAGTATCCAATGAGAGAGCACTGTTAAAACATATAATTTATCATATCAATGTTCTATAATATATATTTATATATGCATAAAAACAAGATTTATTAATTATATTATACGTAATCATTTATTATTACCATTATTGTACGTAGATTCAATGAATCAGATCTTAAAGCAGAAGAATATGAACGCAAAGTCACCGAATTAGAAAATTCAATATTGGAAAAGGAGCAAAAAAATGAAGAATTAAATAGAGATTATAAACTTATCAAGGCTGAAATGGATGAAATGACTCGACAGTTTGATGATTTGTAAAAATATTTATAGGAGTAAAAAAAAAAAAAAAGATAAACAATTGTCTTGGCCTTTGAAGATTATGCACTTGAAAAAAAAAAAGGAGTTTGCATATTTATATTGCATTATTTACCACGCGCCACACTGGTAAAACCGTGTAATCCATGCATTATTTATAATAATTTAAACATGCACTTTCTTTTTTTTCTTTTTTTTCCTCCTTCCCCTCCTTCCTTCTAATTTAACTTATAGTTCTTGCTTTTTTGTCCAGGGGGGGGTGAGGCGGTTGGGAGAGTGGTCAAAAAAGAGGAGGAGGATTATGTTGATCATCCAAAAAAAAAAACTTGGTTCTTTTTAATTTTGCTCCATGTGAACCCAAACCAATTCCCGACTGAAACACAGCTCTTTTTTTTTTTTTTTGTCAAGTGGCAGTGCATATTTCTTTTCCTTCTTCTCTTTTCTTTTTTTTTTCCTCCTCTTTTCTTTTATTTATCTTTTTTTTAACATAAAACATAAAAAGTCAAGTCTTTTTTTATTATTTATTTATTTTTATTTTTATTTTGTATCAAGTGAAAATATATAAAAATTAAAATAAATATGTCGTTTTTTAACAAAATAATTGATAAAGCTAAACATCATCATCATTATACACAACCATCACAACAACAAGCGGATAGTCATAAAAGTACGGAGGTATCATCACGATCAGGTCTTCATACACCTCATTCATCTACTTCTTCTTCTTATCAACAACAACAACAAAATGATCAGAAACAACAACAACAAGCAGTAACTAATAATAATTACGCGTCTACGGGTTATGCAACACCAAGACCTTCAGTTGAAGGATCCTCTTCTTCAACACAAATGGATGTAGATAATAGTCAAAAACAACAACAACAAGAACAAGAACAAGAAGAAAACCAAAAACATTCAGAAAAGCTGCAAGAACCGAATAACAATAATAATAATAACCAAACTGGTATATATTACCGAATTACTTTTTTGTTTGTTTATTTATTCTATTCCCCAAGTTTAAAAATAACTACTTGTTTTTTTTGGGGGGAGAGAGGAGGATGATAATAATGATCGCTGTTTCTCACTATTCAATTTAATTATTATGTTTAGAAAACGCACAACAACTTACTGAACAACAAAAAAGTAAATTAAATATTTTCTTCTTTTAATGCTGGGGGGTTCTTCTTTTTTATCCTCAAAAAAGAGAAAAAAGAAAAGGAAAAAAAAAAACGGAGTTCAACATCCCAAAAAAAAAAAAAAAGCGCGGAGAGTCTGTGTTGCTTTTGTATTTGTTATTTTGGTGTGGTACTAAATAATAATTAAATTATATATATATTTTTTTTTCTTATACATATAATTAGCTCAGCAGCAACGCAATGTGTTAAAACAAAGATACCAGCAATATGATAAACATATTCTTGATCAACGAAAAAATCGACCTCGATTAAAATTAGATGATTTTCATTTACTTCGTACATTGGGTACAGGATCTTTTGGTCGTGTTCATTTATCTCAATCTCGTCACAATGGAAGATATTATGCTATTAAAGTATTGAAAAAAACAGAAGTCGTAAGGTTAAAACAAGGTATAATAAGATTTCTTTTTTTTAGTTTTTTCTAAAATCTGTTCAATGAATTTCAATTAAAAACTAACCTCAAAAAAATTATATAATGAATTATAGTCGAACATACAAATAATGAAAAGCATATTTTAGAAAGTGTTGCAAATCCTTTCTTAGTTAATTTATGGGGTACATTTCAAGATGATGCTAATTTATATATGGTGATGGATTATGTTCCAGGTGGTGAATTATTTAGCGTATTGAGAAAAAGCAAGGTAAAACAAATATTTTTCTTAATTTCTAAAGTGTTTTCGTCAAGGATAAAGTGGATTTTATTAAAGGAAACATCTTTGTCTATAATTCATAGCGATTTCCGGATCATGTTGCAAAATTCTATGCAGCCGAAGTAATATTAGCACTTGATTATCTACATAAAAAAGATGTTGTTTATCGAGATTTGAAACCAGAAAATCTACTATTGGATAGTAATGGACATATCCGGATTACCGATTTTGGATTTGCTAAACACGTTCCTGATGTCACTTGGACATTATGTGGTACACCCGATTATCTTGGTAAGTGATAGTGGATATCTTATTTCGGATTTTATTTATCCAACTAATTGAAATTCAATGATATGTCTGGAAAAAAACATATATATATTTAATATTATAATAGCACCGGAAGTTATTCAATCCAAAGGATATAGTAAAGCAGTAGATTGGTGGAGTTTAGGCATTTTGATTTTTGAAATGTTGGCGGGGTAAGTAATAAACTTTTTGGGAAAGATTGTCAAAAAAACGTGTTTAACAAAAAAAAAAAAACACCCGATCCTTTTCATTGACATGCACAAGACAAAGAAAGGACATTACATCCCAGAAGCAAAAGAACACACACACAAGATAATAATAACGATTTACAATCTTCTTTATCATTATAAATAGATATCCACCATTTTATGATGAAGATCATCTTAAATTATACGAAAAAATCTTACAAGGCAAAATTCGATGGCCAAGTTATTTTGATCCTAATGCAAAGGATTTATTGAAACGTTTATTAACGTCTGATTTATCAAAACGTTATGGTAATTTAAAGAATGGTGCACAAGATATTAAACGTCATCCATGGTTTGATGGTGTTGATTTTGATCGTGTGGGTAATCGACAAATTCGTGCTCCTTATATTCCTCATATTCGTGGTGATGGTGATGCTAGTCATTTTGACAAGTATCCGGAATCAACTGAACGTTATGGTGTACCTTCCGATGATCCTTATAGAGAAAAGTTCCCCGATTTTTAAAAATCATGAATTCCTCGCTCTCTATCTCTCCCCCTCCCTCCAACTTCCCTCTTGTTTCGATTTGTTGTAGTAATAATATTTAATTTCTTCTCTTTCTTCCCTCCTCCAACACAAATTTGTTTATAAATATTATAAACAAAACACATTTACACACATTTTATTAATTTATTGTGATTCTTAAGTTGTTTTGGGTTAAAATATAATATATTTGGGGGGGGAGAAAGAAGACATAGGAGGGGGAGGGGGGAGAAGGTTACCCTGGTGAACTTGTCCCAGTTCCACCCTATTCTAGATTAATAATGAGTTAAAGCCTTTTAGTTGTTTTAAAAATGGGGTAAAGAAAAAAAAAAGTCCGAATGCACGGTCTTTCTTTCTTTCGCAACTGATCCTAAATATATATATAATTGACAAGACCCGACCACTTTTTTTTTATCATATACTACTCTCGTGTTCAAGTTGGATTTTTGGTGTAACCCAATTTAAATAGGGTTCCTATAAACTCTTTATACATATCTTATAAGAAGGGGGATGCGGGTTTTTTTTTTTTTGACACCATTTTAGTTACAGAAATATTATATATAAAACAAAAAAGATAATAAACTTCTTTTCCAATTACAGTATAAAGAAACATGGAAAGAGAGTTAGGTGTCTGAGCGGAAATCAACTTTTTTTTTATTTTCTTTTCTGAAATTCAATAATTTTGATGGGTGAAAAAATGCCTGGGATCAGTTGCATGATAACTATTACCCATTCGAATTATAAACTATTATTTTTTTACAGAAAAAAAAAATAGTCATCTTACGTAACAAAAAAATAAGCGGTGTTGATAGTTTACTAATAAACCAAGAAAGTGTAATAGGTATATATAAATTTGCATAATAATAAATGATTATGCGTGTTACATCAGTGTCATTATATCGGGTTACCATGGGATGTTGTCATAACAATAAATATCATATATAAAAAGAGAATCCTTATGCAATTTTGTAAAGTTGTACGTATAAATGAACTACCCAAAACTTTTATCCATTCCATGTATCTCAGACCAACATAGACAGTTTAGAGATGTGAACTATTAAAACGTTTAACGCGTTTATTTTGACTCTCTTTGATATGTTGCAACTGATTTAGCAGTGTACAGATATAAGATATGTGTGTATTATTTATTTATGAGCTCTCATGAATACGTGATTTTGTAGTTGACTTATTTTAATTGTTAGAGTCTGAGATCGGGGCTTCTTTAAAAAACACCTGAAATTCGCTTATCGCCACAATTTTCATGTGGCGAGTGCAATGTGATCGATTATAAGGGCAACACCTTTCCCTTTCAAGAAATAATTTAAATGAAATGATGAAATGAAAAAAAAAAGAAAAAAGTGAATGGTGATACTGATATAAATAATATAAGATTTATTAACTATGGCAATAAAATTAAATGGGTGGGTTATTAAATAATAAGGCTAAATGTATGTAATTGAGTAACTATTGGAGCAACTTGTGAAATCTTAAAATAGTATTGACCTCAGATATTTTGAAATAGTCAGAAAAGTTACAAAAAGTGTGTAGAAAAAGAAAAAAAAAGAGGTACATGATAACAAAAAAAAAGAATGTCAATTTAGTTTTAACTCATTCTCTTTTTTTTTTTTTTTTTTTTTGAAATGAGTTTTCTAAACTATTATTATTTCGTATGTGTTCATTCTAAAAAAAAAAAAGTTATATATAAATTTCATTGAGCGGCACCCAAAAATGATATGGGCACGGTTTCACCAAGACAAAGAATTCCTAAAAACTTTAATAGTATTCCATTAAACTTTTTTTTTTTTTTTTCACAATCTAGAGAATGTTTTTTTTTATGAAAAAATAAAATGGCAGTAACTAGTCCAACTTTACGCATTCTCGGTTTTTGTGCCATTGTATTAGCAATGGCACAAATCTATTCCATCATGTCATCGAGGTCACCCCCACCTAAAAACCGTACCTCATTTATTTCAGATACTCGACGTGCTTTGCCTTGGTATAAGATTCCACATCGATCTATACAGACATCCACCATGTCAAGTCATTTATCCACTGAACAAAGAATAGAATTAGAACATACAATGACCCAACTGGCAAAAACAAGAGCTTTAAATGTTTTTGGTGATAGATATCAAGGATATATTCCTGGAAGTATTATTCAAACACAAGATCAAGCAGAAGCATTACGATCTTTAGTGGATTGTTGGACAAAAGGAAAATGGGTTGCTGTAGAGGATGTTGCTTCTTTGGATCCCATTGTCCATTTTCAAGATCCTTTATATGGTAGTTGTGATAATAAGTATTATAAAACACACCCGCGTCCTCCATCTCGAGCAAGTGAAGAAGAAGGATTACATAATGTTACCCGTACAACTACAAATACAAAAAGAGTCACACCCGATATGTATAGAAATGCAGTGAAATATACATGGAAACCATCATGTCCATTACCAGCTGAAACAATTGATACTGATCAATGGTGTCAAGTATTCAAAGGAAGACATTTGGCCCTTGTAGGTGATTTGGTTCATTATCAAATGCATGAACTTTTATTGGATGTCTTACGTGATGGACCTGTAGTTTGTTATGGTGAAATGAGTTGTAAAGGTAAAAAAAAAAAATTTAAAAAAGAAATGGTGGGTTGAAAACTTAATCATTTCTGGATTCTTTTCTTTTTAGAACACACAATATGTACGAAACCCAAAACAACTACTCTTACCTATGTTCGTAACGATTTATTATCACCTAATCGACACGTTGACAAAAATCATGGACATCCATCAGCATCCATTGTGGATTGGCCCTTTGTGTATGGTCATACAATCAAACGAAATAGTATTTTCATTTTAAATCGAGCGCCTGTTGCAGAAAATGATGATACCTTTATCTCTCAATTAATTCAAACGATGCAAGTATTAAGGAAAATGAAACCTACTGCACTCATCATTTATCGATCTACAAGTATAGGTCATCCATTTTGTAACGATGCTCAAGGACCTCTTGAAAATCCATTAACAGATGAACAAAGACAAGAATTACCTTATGGATGGAGTGAACAATCAAGAAGAAATAAGATGGCCAAGGAAATTATTGAGACTGCAGGCGGTCTCTATGTAGATTTAGCAGCATTGACAGATATGCGACCTGATGGACATATTGGAGGACAAGATTGTTTACGTTATTGTATCCCTGGACCATTAGATGCTTGGGCTCCAGTATTATATAATGTCATGCTAGGATTAGAAGGTCAATTACCAGATATTTAAAAGATAAAGTTCAAGTTCATTCCCCCTCTAATCCTTAAAAAAGATGATGTATCCAAATTATTTCCAATTTTTTTTCATGTATACCTTAAAAATAGAAAACAAACAAACAAACCAAAAAAAAAAAACACACCCTCCTTTTCATTGATGTATAAAAATGATATAAAAATATATATTTGTAATAAAAGAATGATTGCTGTAATAATTAAACACCTCCATTACCATGATATAATTGACTTTGTAAATATTCTTCCCAAGAAATCAATCCACTAAAAAATAAAGAATCTCTTTTAAGTTTTTTTTTTCTTTGTTGTTGCATAAAATAATCATTAAAAATCAAACTTACTCTCCATTAAGATCATCTTCTTCTAATACATGATCTACCATATCTGTTACTTCGTCAAGGGCTACATATTGTGTTGGATCGTCTTCTTCATCTTCATCAAAATCAGTAAAGGCTGCGCGTAATTCATGACCATCCAAATTACCATCCCCATTGGTATCATGCAACACGAATAAATAATACACCAATTCTTTTTCATTTAAATTTACAGGTGGTTCATTGCCTTCTTTGGCCATCTTTTGTATATGTTCCATAATATGTCTTTTTATTTATTTATTTAATTACTATTAACAATATATTGCATGTAAAAAGAACAAGGAACAAAAAAAAAAAAAAAAAAGAAATAGAAAAAGAAAAAGATACTTACTGTTTGTTGGCTTTATCATCACCATAATTTGAATGCCCTGGTTGTTCATATCGATGAGTACCTGGACCAGCAATAACTAATGTTGCAATGGAAGCAATGAGAGTTATCAAGAAAGTATTACGCATAATTATATCAATGTTAAGGTGAGAGAGCTATGCTAAGCGGAAAAGCAAAAAAAAATTAGGAAGGGGAAGGAGGGATTTCTGCCACGTTTTTAACATAAAAAAGATTTATATGTGACAATTACCATAAAGAGGAAACCATCAATGCAATCCTTTTTCCTTTTCTCTCCACCATTTTTTTTATATCTAAATTTAAAATATGGCTGAAAATGAAGATATTCATTGTAATGTATTAACATGTCGTCGTGCCTTATGTCATGAAACAGAGGTAATTATATATATATATATATCAATGTAATAAACTAGACGCTATTATTAACAAAGCAAAACAAAAAAAATCATATAATAGGCATGTGTTACATCATGTTCTCGTATGTATCAATTAGTATATGTTATAAATCGATATGAATGATTAAATAAAAATCTATTCTTTTATTTAGATATATTTTGTATCAATTGTGCAAATCGACATTTTAACCAAGCATTGGTTTGTCCTGCTTGTAATACTTCACTTACTCAAAGGTAATCAAATAATTTATTATATCTAAAGTATGTAATGTTCTCAAATAGATTGTTTTTTATATATAATTTTTAGTGACGATATCTATGTTACCCAGTTGAATCCTTCTGAAGAATATAAATCGGTAAATAATAAATACAAGTAGAACAATAAGATATACAGATTCCAAAGTATATACTAATAAAACACTATATTATTGTAAGTACTAGTCTATCTTATCAGGATTAAGACCAGATGTAATTATGGATATTTCAAGTCGTGCTTTAGCATTTTATCAATATCAAACATCACAAGAACTTTCTTACAAAACAATTATGTATCAAAGTTTGGAATCTAAATATACAACATTACAAGATCAATTACGTGATACCATTCGAGATTCAAATCGAGTTATCAAAGGTAATTTATATATACATTATAATCCAAGTTCTTTTTTTAAAAAAAAAATAGTGACTAACATAATACATTGTTCTATATAAAAAAAATAATAGCTGAAAAACAAAAGAATACTAGTATGTTTCAATTAAAAAATGGATACATTATAAAGTGATACTTATTTCTAAAAATATATATATATATAAGATTTAACAAAGGATCAAGAACAAGAAAAACGACGTGTTCATGATTTACAAAATCAATTACACGAAAAAACACGTCAATTTCAAAAGCTTCAAGTAAAAAATATTTTCCATTGATTTTCTTTTACTTTTAAAGAATTTTTTAATAACTCCAAAAGACGTTTTTTTTTTATTCTGATTTTATTAGATTATGTTTGAAAAAGTGAAACGTAAAACGGTGACACCCAATATTCAACAATCATTAAATCAACAACAATTGACACCTGAATCCATGAGTAGTACAGGTATAACACCAACATTTTCTGCTACAGAAAATGCATCTAAATTACGTCGACCTTATTCTTACGCAGCACCAACCATGAGAGCTGAAAGTCCAGTTTCTACTGACCAAAATTATTATACGGGAACAGATACAATGATGGAAGATAGTAATCAATTGAATCCTACAACTTTAACAAATCCTCTTCAACATGCTTCTCGTGAAGCCACTCCAGCGTCTCCACTTCCAGTACATCATCATCATCATAATCGTAGAACAGGAGAATTCTTATTGACTTCTTCATATGTAGATCAAAACCAACAACCACCTTTCCTTCCTCCATTACAAGATAGACAAAGTCATTCTTCTAAAATTCCTCAGCAACAACAACAACAACAGAAACCTATGGTATTATAATCAATCTCAATAAAAACTTATATTATAATGATTTATACGTATTAAAGCTTACAATCATAATTTAATTAATTGTATATATATATCTATAGAATCATTTAGCGTCATCAAAGCATCATTACCATTATTCATCAGTACAACAACCCCAACAACAGACAAACCCAAATTTTTATTATAAAGAAAATAGACCTCCTGCGACTGCTGTCGTGCGTGGTTCACGAAATCATCATCAAATATTAGATAATAATACCAATAATAATCAATATTATTCTAATAATCGTGAAGGATATGCAACTGTGGTTTCACCTCGTCGTGGAGCTCGTTCTGTTGTAACAAGTATTGGTAGACGTGAACCCATGTCAACTCCTTCCCCAAGGTCACGACCTTTTACTTCTTCTAATCGAGTATCTTTACCCCAACAACAATATCGCTATCACCAATAATATTTTTAATCCTATTCTTTTGTTAAATCAAAATCCACAAGTAAATCTTAATGCAAGTGATTGTGATACAAACATATAATATGTCTTTATATATTTTATTGAACAAACATACAAACAAATAGTTTAAACACGAGATGGATATGCAAGTGAATGAGGAAATTCTTAACAGAAAACAAAAACTTTCTCATGACTTTTTTTTTTTCGTTTGACATTTCAATCCATCAAAAAAAAAAAGAGTTCATGAAGATAATATTACCTAATTTGATACCATGGGTCTATAATTTAATAATAACAATAACAATAACAATTAATGATGATCTATTTACTTGATTACCATATTATTACTTTAAAACCGTAATATAACTCGTTCTGTATAAAAACAACAAAACAGTAAAAAAGGGTGGGGGGGGGTTTGGTGTTGATAATCTATTACAACCATAAACAATTAAGCATAAAGCTGATTCAAAATAAACTTTTTCTTGATCATATAAACACAGAATGTGTAGCCCACTTTTCATATTCGTTACAGTCAACCCCCCGGTTTTTGCACACTTGAGATTTCCTGATTTTTTGTTGCAGAACCAAAGACTTGCAACAAAGCGAGACTTGATATATAGTTAAATACGGCATCTTATCAAATTATTCTTTGCTGTCATTGTGGGTATTTCCATATTTAGATCAACATGATCCATAAGAATATTATACACAATTAGTAAATCAGGATACATTTTACTCCCGATTAGCGCAACTCGACGCTCAAAAACCTTCATGTAAGTTGCAAGTTGCGATTCCATCAAGTACTTTTAACATTTCCAAAACAAATGGTGCAGAACTGAGACTGTACATGGTGTGTCAATTAGTATTCTATGTACTGTTGTTATTCTCGTTTAATATTTTTTGGGTTCCTATTTTTTATTAGAAATTCAGTGAGAATCAATATCTTCATGACATTTACTTATATATTGTTATATTTATTAAAGTTGATGTTGTAGAAACAATAACAATTAAAGACCTTCCCATTTATTGTAGCTGATGTGATTCTTTTTGAACCATGATAGTGTACGTAGTAACTAAAGTAATTGATATTATTAATAACATAGTGCTCATTACTAAGCCCATATACAATCCTGATATAATCTATAATAATACGTACGTACGTACGTAAATGTATTATATATGTATATAATGTGATATTTACATTTACATTTACAAATGATTGGGTCTTATACTTGATAATGATGATGAAAGAAATAGCTTCGTTACAGCAAGACACGCCCCAATACGTAAAACATCTCGAATACACCATTCTTTAGTATATGCACAAAAATGAACCTATATATATATCAGTAATGAAATAATAATTATAATGTTACAGTATTTTGAGCCCAGGTTTGTTAACACGATACGTAAGCGTTATAAATCGTGTATGTACCGAAACCATCATGATGAGAGATGTATATTATCAGTCAAGATCTGGCCATTAACTGCATCCCATTCTTTAACCTATAAAATAGATCATAAATTCAATAGTATACACCATTTATTATCATACAAAGAAATGTATTTACGTATAATAAATTAAATAACCTAATTTTATGACCATCATAAATAAAATAATATGTAGTCTTGTAAAAGATAGTACATAATAATATGTAAAATAGATGAGTACAAGAGAATTTTGAGTGTACTAGATCTAAAATACTCATTTTATTAGTTGTTTATGGATGATCTGTAAAAACAAAAAAGAGTTGTTCAATTTTGATTTTTCATTAAATAAATCATAAGCTCTGATACTAATCGTACATTAATACTATTTCCTAAACATCGATACTTTTGTTTTATAGTAGTTGATTCAGGAAATGTAAAAGTATCCATAGGAAATCCCATTAAATTAGCTACTTCTCTTGGTGTAAAGTATCTTAATTTTAATGATTGTAATAATTTCAATGCTTCTTGTTCATTTCCCATTTTCTTTGCTTGTGTTACTTTATCAAATGTTTCTGTTGACTATAATTGCATTCAATTTAAATATTATTGTTGATATCCCCAATTTATAAAAAATAAAAATCAGTTGGAAAATATTCTTACATCTAATTCTTCATTCAATTGTAAAATGGAACCTAATAAAATAATAATAATAATAAGTATATAAAAGAGTTCTATGTAATCTATTTATTAAATTTTACCTGTTCCTTCAGCATAATGATAATATCCTTTAGTAAAACAGCAACTTCTGTGAGTACTTGGTTTAACAATATCAAATACATGTCCATGCTTTAATAATGTCTATTATAATAATAATAATAGTTAATATTAGAGTTCATTTAACTTAGTTTCCCATATTAAAAATAGTGATAATAATATTAAATACCTTATCTGAAATAGCATAAGAAACAAAATCAACATTGGATTCCAAATATTCTGAAACAGAACCGATATTTACATTTGAATGAACTAAAGAGTCTTCATTATCCAATGATTGTGTTCTATTATCAACAAATTCTGTAGACATAATTTTTGATTCTGGAATAAATGCAAGGATTGTATTTGTAGGTGGCTGTATAAATGATAATGGTTTCTGTTTGGCCTATATATTGAATACCCATTTATTCATTTTAGTTTAGTTCAATACAAAACATCTTTCTTTATTTTTTTTTTAAGAAAGACTTACCAGCAAATAATAACGCATACGTGAATTAGGAATTCCAAGTTGAAGTGGTGTTAATAAGAATTCTTGAAAGGTATAATTACAATGATTTAATGAATCTATTAATAAATCATGTGAATCTGATTCTTCAAATCCTTTTACATTTTCTACAAGAATATATTTGGGTCGATGGGTCATGGTTTCTAATACTTCAAGTAAATGTAAAAAACTTTTAGATCGATTATCTTGACTTCCTTTTTGTAATCCTTGTCTTGAATAAGGTTGACAAGGTGGAGACATGGTCCAAATATCAGCTGCTATTTTATCATAATGTTCCATTGATAATGCTTCAATTTGTCTCTATCATATACATAAATTATTTATATAAGAGATATGTATTCTTCCAAATCTATAACTGTATATATACATATATATATACCTGTCCAACTATTTTAGGTCCAAAGTTATGTTTGTATACCTATTCATTTTACACGTATAAAAATTTATCCATATTAATGATATAATATTTAAGATAAATACTATTAAAAATAGATAGATAGATATATATATTTACGTCATTGGCAACATTGTTAATATCGAATGCTTTTATTACTTCATAATCCCAACCAGCTAAACCTGCTGCAAAATGCTATATATAATATATATATAGTTAATTGAATGAAAGTAAAACACACACTACTCGTATATATTGATATTTATTTGTATGTATAATTTATAATTTACCATTCCACCAATGCCAGAATAAAATTCTAACATTCGTAAAGGTGCCATATTATTCAAAGTTTAAAAGAGGTAGAACGATAAGGGGGGAGGGAAAGGGGAGAGGTTTTTTTTGGGGGGGGGAAGAGCTAAAAAATTAAAGATTTATGCATTACTCTCTAGAATAGCTCAGCCACTGCCAACAACACCCCCCCTCTCTTCTTCTTCATCAAAAAATATCTTGTCATTTTTTTGCTTAGACTTTTAACATGTATTGTTTGAAATATCCTTTGAATAATATAATTCTTTTATATAATAATAATAGTAATAAAGATATCATCTTTACCAAGTAATTCAAATGATATCCATGTTTTCTTTTTGAATCATAAAAAAATAGAGGGAGAGTTAAAAAAAAAAAGAGACTGAGTTTCGGTTAAAGCATAGCAACTACCCAATTCGGTTGAGTTCTCGAAATTTTTTTTTTTTGTAACTTTTTTTTTTTTCTTTTCAAAAAGATCTTTAACTTTTGTTAAATCATGGCTCAACCACAACATACAATGAAGCGAAAAGCTTATGACCAATCTTATGATTCCAATAAGAAATATAAAGGCGATGGTGAGTAAACATATATATATATATTCTTTTGTTTTAAAATATATTTTATCAGATCGATAATGTATTAAACAATAACCTTTTTTTTTGTGGGGATAAATAGATTCTGGTTCTAGACATAAACAACAAAAAGGTTTAAAACATGAACGAAAAGGTCACGATCGTCACTATGAAATGATTATCGAAGCAAAGAAAATTTGGGAAAATCTTCGACGTGGTGATATTGAACGTGACGAAACAAAGGAACTCATGCAAAAGATCATGAAAGTCATTACAGGACATGTTCAAGAGGTAAAAAAAAAAAAAAAAGGAAAATGATTTTTATTAATAGAAAGAATTGGATACTAAATAAGAATGGATATAATTAGATTATTTTTAAACACGATGCATCACGTATTGTTCAAACGTGTTTAAAGAAGGGTAACGCAGAACAACGAAGTACAATTGCAGATGAATTGTCTGGTAAATATGAAATTCTTGCTAAATCCATGTATGGTAAATTTATTGTTTTGAAGGTCTTGGAATACTGGTAAGCTTTGTTTTGTTTTAGTCTTTTATATAGTTATATTCTATTGAATTTTGAATTTAATTAAAAACTGTATTTCTTTAGTCACAAACATCGAGATCAAGTATTATCTGAATTCCGTACACATGTTCGTAAACTTATTCGTCATCGAGAAGCTTCTACAGTAATTGAAACATTTTATGCACAATATGCTAATGGTGCACAAAGACATGAATTATTATCTGAATTTTATGGTCCTGAAATGACTTTATTTAATCGTGGTGGAGGTGCAAAAACACTGGATGACCTTTTAAAAAACTTACCAGAAAAAAAAGACTCTGTTTTAAGATTCATGTCAGAAACTTTAATGGGATGTATGGATAAAGGTACAGTTGTACACAGTATTGTACATAAAGCATTGTATCAGTTTTTGACTTTGGCTGATCCTAAAAGTCGTGAGGTAAATATATCTATATGTCTGTGTGTTTTTCTTATAGAAGAGTCATTTTATTTATATATTATTATTATTATTGTTCTTATTATTTAGAATGTGATGCAACATCTTCGTGATAATCTTCAAGATATTCTTCATACACGTGAAGGTGCTAAAGTAGCCATGATTTGTTTGTCTTATTCAACACCCAAGGTAAATATTGGAAATAATATAATTATATGATAAGAAGAAAGACTAAAAATAATAATAATTTATATAGGATCGTAAAGCTATTATCAAGGCATTTAAACCACATGTAGTTAAAATTGCTCAAGATGAATATGGTTATCTTGTCTTAATTCGCTTCTTAGATGTTATGGATGATACAGTATTAATGAATAAAGCGCTTATTTCTGTAAGTATATATTTAAAATGATTAGTATCGTTCTATTATATTAACTGGACTGTGTTTTGTATAGGAACTTTGCAAACAATCAAAACAATTATTTTCAGATAAATTCGGTCGACGTGTCTTTTTATATATTCTTACAGGTCGTAATACTAGATATCTTTCACCAGAAACTGTCCAACAAATTACTGAAGGTGATCAAATCAGACAAAGGTAACTAATAATAATAAATAGCTTTTTCAAACTTGTTTATTTATTTTTTTTCATATTCTGTTATATAGTAAAAAAGATCCCGAAATTCGTTCCAAAGAAATTCTTGAAGCTTGTTCAGAAGCCCTTATTCAAACAGTTGCTGAAAACGCTCCTATTATGATGAGAGAAAAGTTATCGTCACAAGTAGTACAAGAAATCATGCTTCATGCTATTGGTAATACTCCTATAATAATAACAATGAAACTATTTTTCTTTAACTAATAAATAATATAATTTTTTTAGGTGACAAGACAGCTGCTATCAATGCTATTCTTGATTTGGCAAGTGAAAATATTGAAAAAGAAAATCATATTATTCAAGATCGATTTGCCAATCGAATTGTTAAAGCCATGATTAAAGCAGACAGTGCTACAGAAACTAATGACAAAGCGATTGAACCTCTTGGATTTGCACCTAAACTTTTGGAACGTATTGAACCTCATCTTGGTCATTTTGCTACCAATTTTGGTAGTTTTGTCGTTTTATCCTTATTGGAAGAACCTTCTACTGCTAAACAAACAAAGAAGGCCTTAAAATCACATAAATCAGAGATTAAAAGGTGCAAGATGAAAATAAGGGTGCCAAAATGATTTTGGAATTATTATAGAATTTATAACTAAATAATAATAATAATAATAATATGCCATATATAAATAAAAACACACAAGTCATTTCATTTCATTTTTACTATTTTATTTCAACATTGGAAATCATTTTTCTTTTAAATGTTGCTATTGTTGTATATGTAAAAAAGATACTCTTTTGTGTGGTTGTTGTTGTTGTTGTTGGTTGAATATACGTGAAAAGATTGGGAAATGGAAAGAGGGGGGGATATGAGGACTTATTGGAAGTCGGATGCTTTACCAGTCTAAACATATAAATATAAAAGATTAACTTTAATTAGTATCTTATGAATTCAAAGTGAGTATTATTATTATCTTACCGTTAACAATCCAACAATCAAACCAAAAAGACCAAGAACAGAACCGAAAATTTCGACAACCAAGACTTTAACAAACAATTGTGGATCTTGAGCATCTGCAAGAGCAGCACTTGATCCAGTAATACCGACACAAACGCCGCAAAAGAGGTTACAAATACCAACTGTCAAACCACCCCAAAAGATTGCGTGTCCTAAGATATAAAAAAAAAGTTACATTATTAACTTTTCATCCTATTCCCTTCTCTTTCTTTCTGATATTAACCCTCTTTAAATATTTCTCTCTCTCTCTCCCAAAAAACCCCCCTTTCTTTCTTTCACGAACCTGTAAAATAATTAGAAGGTGTATAAAGTCTATCTTCAGAAACTTCAACTAGTTTAGCAGAATAAACAATGGTCATAATGACACCATAAATGGCAACCACTTCACAAAAAATGATGGAAATCAAATTTCTCGATTGAATACGTGGAGTCTTGACTGCACCACCTAATAATGCTGAACCAGTAATATAAATACCCCTAAAATAATATTATATATATAGAATAGAAAATAATAAAAATAAAATAAAAACGCGTCATTTTTGTTAATATAGTTTTTTTTTGGATGAAAAAAAAAAAGAAATTAAACTTTATAAAAGGATCCCCAATAAAATTTCGTTTTACCATGCTGCACCTGCTACAGAAAGACCAATACATAAGCCCATGCCTACTGTGGCCCAAGCAAAAGGTGACGCTTCTTCAAGGAATTTTCCAAAGTTAAATGCTTCACCTGTACCAGTGAGCAACATGTATAAGCCGACAATGGCAAGAACACTTATAGTGGTCCCGAGGAGGGAGGTATAATAATATCCAGACATGGTATTGTTTCTTTTTTTTTTTTTTTAGTCTTTTTCTGTTTCTGTTTTTGTTGTTGTTGTTGTTTTTTTAAATGATAAAAATGAGGTTATACAAATATGAACAGCGAGATTACTTGCACAAAAAAAAAAAAAAAAAAAGAGGTATGTTATAAGTTACAAAAAAAAAGGGTTAAGTTATTATGTAGTCTAATGTGGCGTGAAGCTGCGTTCGGCGTGGAGCGGAGGTTAGAAAAAAAAAAGAATGTCTGTTGGCCCCCCCCTCCCCCGAGACGTCCAAGGAGGAATTTGTTTCAGATGCTCTGTGTTTCCGACGAGATCTTATCCATAGCAACCCGAAATTTTTACATGACAACAAAATATTATAGATAATTGTTTCTTTTTAAGCAATACATTATTTTTCGAGAACTCTCTTTTTTTGCGATTTATTTTTGTATACGATGAGGTCTCTGTGTAATAAATTTCTTGGTCACTACGTACTAGGTAACAACGTCAACCTGTTCCATCTTTTACGATTATTGATTACATTCACTGTTATTCATGATAGGTCACAATTAAAGAGTAGAGCTACAGTACTATTTGCTATTACTTTTCATCGACACTACCTGAGAATTTTTTTTATTTCAGATTTCAAATAGTAGTACATTTTATATTTATCTTTAAAAGCGATGATACATTTGCAAACTTCTTTCTCGTTGACATTTTAATATATTCTTTAGTTAAGATTATAACATATTACTATTAAAATTCGTAACATATGAAAATGAAGACGTTTTTTTTTTTGTAAACATATTTTTTTAACTTCACATCAACTCCCTTTAATTATTGTTTGTAATCTATCATTGAGAATAGAAAGAAAGATAAGAACAGGTTTCTCCAATTAACATAATTGACATCAAGGCGTTTAGTGATATGTTTTCTTGAAAATAAAGCTGTTCCTAAGCATTATTATTATATAGTAGATAAAGCTGCAGTTATTTTTACAAAAAGAAAGAAAAAAAAAAGACAAGTTCTCAAGAAAAAAAGGTATATGGTATTACTATATTGAAACACACAGTGATATCATCTTTCTATTATATTAAAAGTAGCCTATGAGTGGTAATACGTAGCAGGAGAAATGCATGTGTATGTATGAAACGACAGAATAAAACAAAAATAGTCCCATGTGCGCTACGCATATGTTGAAAGACAATTACTTGTATACAAAGATTTGAACAAAATAAGTTTGACTCAGTGTTAAAAAAAATGATTATGTTGCTGATAAATGTTTTAGTATTGTAACGTTCGTACCGTTGCCCAATTTTTTTTATCATATATTGTTAGTATTATTAGTATCATTTCCATTATAGATAACATTATATTGTCATTATCTCTATCTTTTTTATCATTATCATTATTATTATCGGTTATTATCACATGTTTCAATCATAAATATTGTTATAACATAATTATCTTTTACATATTTTGATTGGATATCGCTTTTGAGTCTTTTCACAATTGCTTCTTTTTACAAGAGCAATTGTAATATTTTACAAAAGCTGTTGATTATCTTTACAAAAGCAAACAGTATAAATATTACACATCCTTTTCTCTGCTTTCAAATTCTTTTCTTGAGTTCTAGTTCTCTTTTACTTTAAGTTCTATCTTTACTTAATTTTATCTTGTTGTCTTTTAAATAAATTATCTTTTATAAATAAACCTTTTCACTTGATTTCCTTATTAAGATTTCTCTGTTTGCGGATTCAGACGTACAATTACTGAATATTAGATGTCTCCTATAATTATTAAGTTATTTATATCCTTTATTCTATCTTTTTAACATATTTCATATCAATTTCATATAACGTAGCTCCTTAACATAACACACGGAATGCTTCGGTATAACAGCTCTTTTACTTTGGTACGTATCTTCGGATTTTTTTGTGCATAATTGTAATAACTTGTAGAATGGAATGTACTGAAAACCAAGATAAATCATTCTACTAAGCTGGAGTAAAAAAAATAAATAATAAACCTGATTTACTAATATCATCTGTGTTTTCATCGTTGAAAGATGATTGGACAAATGGGTAGCTTCGATTGGACAAATAGAAAAAAGTACACGATGAATGTACTTAATGTCATAATAAATAAAAAAACAATCAATACGTATCCAATTAAAAAGAAGAATTGATTGACATCATTAATGATGTGTTTATCTATCATTGTTTGCATTTTTATTGATACAAATACGTCGTAACAAAATCTTGATATATAACATCATGTTAGAAAAATACGTACATATTCTATTTAAAATTGAATAAGCATTGAGTTATCAAACAAAGAATAAAATAAAAAATATACCAAAAGAAAAAGCAAGCTTTTACGTACCGTTTGAATGGTACTCACCATTATAGTAATAATGATGATGAAAAAATACGTCTGTTCCAATCAATACATAAAGTATTTATGCCCCTGTTTGTGAAAATCCTACAAGAAATTTTCTCATGGTGGATTGATACAGCTATAAAAGATTTATGTTCATGCAAAGTTATTATTTACTTTCATTTTGTGAAGAAATGAATAGATTTATTATTGGGGTTATTTATGATAAAGTAGGAACATAATATTTCTTCTAATAAAGTGTATAATACTTATATTGACACCACTTTTTTTATACGGTTATGATTGATGATGACTTCATGGCTGCCGTGAACAATGACCACAGCTTCCTCTTCTTCCTCTTTGGGTAAAAGAACAACAGAGGGTTGAAGAAACGAGAAGAAATAATGATAATAACTAATCACAATAAGCGCAGTCGGTCTAGTAGTACAATCAGCTCAGCAACTTCAACAAGTTCAGTAGGTATTATTGTACCTCACAACCATACTACTACTAGAAACAACAGTGATACCAGTACGCAGCAACCTTCATCGATCACACTGGTGTTACGTTTCGTTGATAGCAAGACCTTCAGAGTAAGCTCTTCAATAACAAGAAAATATCCTGCGATACAGAAAAATAATGCACTTTTATTCACTTGTTATAAAAGAATTACAGAAAGGATTATAGACTGTAATCCTTTTTTGCATCAATTTTATTGGCTGAAAACCTTCCCCCAACTACTGCCAGTAGCACTTAAACGTTACATAATCAATTTTATATCATAATAAATAAGAAAGAGAAATTATATTTCTTCTTTCTTTTTAATCTTTATAAGATATATTTATATTAATAGGAAAAAACCTATTAAAGTACACATTCTTCATCTATGCATATAATGAGTGATGGCTTTTATTAGTCCATCCAACATATTCCAAAGAAAAAAAAAACTTGTTTATTAAAAGTCTAATATATTCTTGCTGTTTAAAAGTAATGAATATCATATTTTAAGATGATGGGGCAAATCGAAGTTATCGTTGTTTTCTTGAAATACTTTAAAACGTTTACATCTAAAAATGACATTCAAAAAGATAGCCTCGCTTAAGTTATATATAATAATATTATAAACGGTCCCAGATGATTATCATGCTATCCTATGTTACCAAAAAAAAACTATAGGGAATATTCTTATGTTTTCTCGAATTCTTTTTGCCATGGGTGAGAATACATTTTATCCCACCTGATTATGAACTTTTCGTGATCGAGCGGTGATAATTTTTCGGGAGACGAGGGAACCAATACTTTTATTTTTTTTGGGGTTAAGCATTACAGAGTATATTTCATGCATACCAGCTTATATTATACAATCCCCAGAAAGAAGAGATAGAAGAAACAGGGAGATTATATGGGGTGGGCGGGTTGGTTGGGGGGTGGGGAAAAGGCGTATTACTCATACACACGTTATCTATTAAAAAGTTATTCCCTTCCCAATCTCTCACTTGTATCATTCAATTTTTTTTTTTTTTCGTTCTGCCTCAGTCATTTTTCCTTTGTCAACAGAATGCATCATAATCATTCTTCTAGTGGGAAAACAACTCTTTTTGAAAATCACAAATCCCACAATGTAGTACACGATGTCAAAACCGACTTGATTTTACAATCGCCATGTTCGGGTAATCGTCATGGCAACAACAACAACAATGATAATAATAATAATAATAACAGCATTGGTAGAGCAATTACCTATAGTTCATTCGTCAATGTGCTCCCTTTTGAACTTGTATCAGCTATTTTTAACCTGTTAACCATGGAACAAAACATTTGTTGTACTCAAGTATGTCACACATGGCGTTCTTTTATATTAACATCGTGGGGTGGTTTATGGAACGAATTGTCCGACTCAAATTGTAACTTTATTCAAGACTTGACACCTTATCATATATCAGGCCGACAAGTCAAAATTCTTGAAATGAATGCACGTAAACGTCGAAAACAATCAAAGGAAATTAAATTTTTGGTTTCTAAAAAGTGCCATCATATTCAAACCGGTATGGTATATTAATTTTTAGTTACTATTATTATTATCACTTCTATTGTTATTGCTGCTACTTGGTGCTGCTTGTTATACTCTAATTATTTATTACTATCATATATATATATATATATATGTTTAGCTCATTTAAATTTTGGATTATCAAAACAGAACTTTCTAAAACTATTTCGACTCATGGGTTCTAGTCTACGAGTGTTGACTATGAGAAACCATGCTACTCCATCCTCCGATATAATATTCAACATCATTTTACGGGATTGTTCCAATTTGAACCATTTGACGTTTTATACAGCGCCACACTATGCACGGCGAACAATAACAACAAATGACGACAACGATCCTAACAATAATAATAAAAGAAAATGGGATTTTTTACAATGTTATCACCATCATCAACTTCAAAGTTTGGCCCTTTATATGCATGGTCAAACGAATGATATTATGCCATTGGATCGTTTGCTTCAATCATGTTCTCAATTGCGACGAATCAGTATTAATCCATATGATTTTCCTGATACGAATGGTACACTTTATTCAATATATCAATTTGCACCTGTACTAGAAACACTTTACTATGGTTATAATTTGAAATCCTGGACAGCAAAGACAATAGCCAATCCATCATTCTCAACAAGGATTAGAGAAAAGGCAATGGTTGGCGGTGGTGGCACATTACGTCATTTACACTTATCAGAACTAATACACGTAGAAGAGCATACTTTAATTTCTTTTATTCAAAAAAATAATAAGACATTGGAAATCATGGACCTGAATTTTCTGCCCAATTTATCCAACGAAACGATATCGAATCTAGCCATGTTTCAGTTTCCTCATTTAAAAAGATTTACTTTGGGCATGAGCAACAATATAACTGATGACGACAATGATAACAGCGTGACTACTGAGGAAGAGGATGATTATCTTGTTCTTTCAACAACTACAGCAACAACAAACAGTAGACGTAACACTGTTAGTCAGACAGCAACAGCAACATCAGCTTTACTAGTTAATAACCTATCTACATTTTTACGTCGATCACCGAACCTGGAGCAATTGTATATATACAATCTGACGGCTATTAATAATTTATTATTTCGAACAATTGCAAATCATCTTCATTATTTACACTCTGTGACTGTGGCTTTTTGTGATCAAGTTTCATCCGGATCCATTCTTTTATTTATTCAACAGTATGCATCATCGTCAGCGAATACTAACAATAACTTGAAACGACTCTCTTTTCAAGGTATGGATGGTGTTAATAATCAAGTCATGGAATTATTGGGAATAAAAATGAAGCACCATCTTGAATTCTTGGATGTTAGTGAATGTGAAAATATTGATGATGTTGGAATATGTTCATTTGTGGATCAATATTATTACTATTATCATCATCATCCAAAACAACAACAAGAAAGCGCAATAATAAAATTGAAAGAGCTTTCCATATGGAGTTGCTTTTCTGTTTCCCAAGATGCTATTGAATATGCCCAATATCGATTAGGAAGCCAAAATACTTCTGTGCGCTATAATTATTAATATTTTCTTTATACAATATCAATTTTCTAACAATTCTTATTTACCTAACCTAAAACAAAAATAAATAGTAATCATTTATACAAATAATTATATCGGGCTTTTTCTTTTGATTGATTGAGATGTATGTTTTACAAAAAGTATAAATGATAAACAATACTCATTTCAAGTATTTCTTGTTACATAATCTTGTATATATGAAACATATCAGGTTAAATTATATCACCACATAGAACTAGGTACGTATAGTCAAGGAATATTCTTTTTTTTTTGTTTGAAGATATTATATATATATGCATTCCCTTGTGATTGATTATACAAGATTATCACAGTATAGTAGAGTAAAATCCCTTTTTTTCAAATGATAAAAACTAAGTATTAATTCATGCAAAAAAAAAAAAACAAGTTTTCTTCAAATGAACCAATTAAAAAAGCATCTTAATAATAAATATAGTAACTGTTTATCGACGTTACGGAATCACCATATTAAAACTCAAGTTTCTTATCCAAATACCTGTTTTCTTGAAAAAAAAAAAAGGTGTTTATTAGGAAGAACGCCCCTTTTAGTTTCTCATGTTCAAATAACACGTAAACAAAAACGCATGCGATAATAAAACGTCACGCCTCTTATAGCTCTTTACTATTTATTGCTCCAACTTTTCTTTTAAAAAAAGATCGTTCCCACGCAACTAATCTTCTTCCTCTTCTTCTTCAACAAAACTTCTTCTTTTTTCTTCTTCTTGTACTATAAAAAAAACAATGGGTAATCCTGGTTGCTGTGGAGCTGAATGCAAATGTAAGGCTGATCAATGTCAATGTACTTCTGAAGCATGCAAGTGTGCTCAAACTTGCGGTTGTACAGCTAAAGAGTAAGTTAATCTCGTTTTTTTTTTGATTTCTTTGAATATGTTTGTAGAAATAATAGACAGTAAGGAAGAGAGAGAAAAATATAAACTCTAGAAAGGCTTTTTTAATAATGTGAATAACTCTATGTAAATATAGGGAAGGTTGTGGTTGTGGTAGTTCCTGTGCTTGTTCTTCTGGTGCTGAACCTGTCGATACCTCTGAAGGTTGTGGTTGCGCAACAAAATAAGACACTTTTATCATTCTTCAACTATTTTTTCAACATCCCCTTCCCCACCAAAAAAAAAGAAAAAACCAACATGAAAACTCCATATTTTCTTTCGTCTTTCCCATTTTACATAATTGTAAGTTAGTAACAAAATTTATATCCCAAAAAAAAAAAAAAAAAAAAAAAAAAAAATATGTTATAATTGATTGTTTGTGTCAAAAGTGGGGATGACGTGTCATAAGGGTTGAGTCATTTTGAGTTTGATGGTTGCATAATGTCAAACTATATAATAATTTAAGTTAAACATCAGTGTAACAAAAAAGCAAATATGCTGGACCATTCCTCGGTATACATATTTACACAAGATCTACCGATTTAATTTTTATGTTATTTTGTCAATCACAGAAAAAAAAAGCTCTGACTTTGTTTATGATTGATCGATAACGATCTACAACGTTTTGTAATTTTGTTTTACTTGACTGGGACTCTAAATTGAAACCATATCTATAGTAAATTAGAAGATATTATTACTATTGCTGTTATTGTACGTATAGCAGAGATATGGAATGGTTTAATTAAAGTGTATATTATTGGATAGAGATATTTCATAAACAGGCAGGTGTTATCGTTCCTTTTTACTACGTAATGAAATCAAAATAACGATATTTCTGTTTCTATAGACTTTGAGAAGCTATTGAAATGCCAGGTAGTTGTTGTTGCTGTTGTAATTTTGGTTCAAATAAACACAAAATCAGTATTTTTTTTTGCTGATTCATTATCTGGTTAGTTGTTCTTCAACTGATGCATCACGATTATGATCAAACAGCAACTCAAAACTATTCTAATATCAAACGTTGTAGACCATGTAAAAGAGTTGTAAAAAGATAATCTATAAAGTCTATCGTTAAAACACTTTCCTCTCACGAACCAGGAAATCCAATGAATAAAGGTCACTTTTCAAAATTACTGCGATACCTGCGTAAAGAAATTTAAATATTACAGTAAGCAATGTTGGTATCATTTGGAGTAAGTAGTTGATAATCATGGTAGTGGTTCGTTTTGATAGCTACGTTCTCTGTCGTTATCGTAGGTGCTGTTGTCATGATTTGTCTTTTGCGTGTGTCATTCATGTAAAAAAAAATGAAAATACAGTCAGTGATACATACTGAGGATGGTTAGCAAAAAAAAAATCTGCCAGCTATTTTTGCTGTTGTGGCCATGACTACATATTAACTGCAGTAAAGAAAAATGCTTATTGTCAGCATGTTCAGACAAGAAAAGTTTAATAAAAAGTAATCTCCATATCGTTGTAGATAAAATACGTTAATAATGAAAAAGAAAAGTAGGGTATAGTTGTCAAGAGGATATGATAATCACAATATTAATAACATTAAAAATGACACGAGAAATTATGATAGTGATAACTGAACATAGTAAACTTTTAAAATAAAGCTTTGCCTTCAGCTAATGACATCTTAGTTTTAGGATTGAAAAACTATTTTTGTGAAAGTTTATAATTAACCTATATTTATATACGTACACTCTTTTTTTCTTATGATTGTTTGTATTTTAACCATACCTTATCCAATAACTATAATGCTTTCTGAGAAAGTATTATAGTATATATAACTAATAGTATAAATGGAAGCTCCTTATTCTATATATTATTATCTGATGGTAACTTACCAAAAGAAATGAAAGTGAAAGTTAGCAAGTAGATAATTGAAAGAAGTATGAGGTCATGTTGCTGAATATATCTTTTTTGGTATTAATAAAAATGATTGTTTTTCTTTTTGAGCATGCTAAAAAATAACATGGTTTACTGTATTCTGTGTACTTAATTTTAACTATACTCATTTATACTTATACGGTTCGCTATTATTTTTATTAATATATTATTAATAAAGATTCACGTGCAAGTTTTTTTTTTTTGAAAAAAAAAAAAAAAAAAAGCTAATTTGCTGATGATCCCATTACTTAAAGAAGAAGACAAAACAAGGTATGAAAATTAGAAATCGGTCCACCCCATTCTATATGATTCGAATGCACACAGTTTGCATATTTTTCAAAAGTTATTTGAAAGAACTGTATTATTATCAATGACGATTATCTCAAAAAAAAAGAGATTTGCTTTGAGTATAAAATATATAATAATATTAGATTATGTATTACCGAGATTTAAGATCATCATGATATTCAGTATTAAGGCTGATGTATTATTATAAAAAGCTTTTTTTAAGAATTAAACTATATATTATTAATAGGCTAAATTATAGATATAAAACAATCGATCTCCTTTTTATTATAGTAACTGTAATAATATAAATAGGTAGAATAAGAACATAATAATATCTCTCATTCTGTGTATGCTATAAAGACTCATTCAGTCGATTAGTTTTAAGAAAAAATTCCGTCTCATTGAGGACTAATATCACCTATAAAATGAACTTAAGATATATAAGGTAAAGATCAGAAGACAAGATTGTTATATAATTATGTCGCACCAAAACCTATAAAAAAATAATCTCAAGTTTTATATTCGTTGCTCCTTTTACAACTTACTCACACCATTCAACCCCTCTCTCTCTATACTCCCCTCCTCCCCCCAATTTTCTTTATTGTTTCCCTTTCCTATCATTTTATTAATAAATATTTTTATTGGAGTATTTCTTTTTCTTTCTTCTCTTTTTATATACGTTATAATTAACTTTTTTTTTAAATTTCCCTCCCTTCCTTTTTTTTTTATTTTTCCTTTTTGATTCCCAACACTCGTCTCATTCTTTTTTTTACATATATTATTTCACTAAAAATAATAATAATAATAAAAAAGAAGAATCGAAAATTCAATAATACCATCAAACAACGAACAAGCAAATAATAATCATTTCTCCCATCATTAATATTGAGAAAAACATATGCAAACAACAACTAAACATTCTGTACGCAAGTCGTGCTCAGATACCACGCCTAATAATAAAGCACCACTTGTATCAACTCAGAAAAGAAGGTCATTAGGTTCAGTAAAACCACCAACAACCAATACTTGTAACAAGCAAAATGACAAGGTTAGTTATATTTGAATATCTAATTTGCATATTAAAGGAAAGATAAGTTTAACAAAGAAAATCATTTTTATATAAAATTGATATATAGCATGTTTGGCGGTCACCAGGTTATTGTGAAATTCCTGATATCTTAGGCAAAGCTTATTTACAACCTTTACCTATTGAACCAAAACAAGTAATAAGGAAAAAATCAATTATTGAAACTATTAATAATAGTCCAGCTCGGGTAAAAATATTTATTATCTAATATTGATGTGAATATGTGAGAGAGAGTGAAAGAGCGCGTTGTTTTCGCTTCTGTATATGATCCTAAATAACTAATGTCACGAATATATATAACAACATAAAATAGCCTCCATGGGTTCCTGCTCGATGTACAGCAAACTGGTCACCACCTCCACCTCCTCCAATTGTTCGTCATGAAGAGTCAGGTTTCTTAAAAAGGTTAAAGAAAGCAATTCCAAAGATTACCTTTATCGAATTACCGAAGAATCGTTATATTGGATCCAAAGAAATTGGCACTGGGTAAGTAACTATTATCTCTCTTTCTTTCTTTCTTTTTCTTTTTCTTTACTTTGTATTATTAGGTAGTGGCATAATATTAGTAGCAGCAGCAAAACATTGATAGTATAAATACAGAAATTTATACACTAAAATAAAGAGCAGGAGGGGAATTGACCGATTGGGAATATTGAGACATTCTTTCTGTCTTATAGGAGAAAGAAAAGAAAGAGGGATGGAGTGTGTGTGTGTGTGAGAGAGAGAAAAGTGTGCGTGTTTTAGCATCAAAGTTTTAATCCAAAAAAGAATTCCATAAAAAGGAGGGAGGATAAAAAGGATTAGAATGTCTGAAACGGAGGAAGACGGAGAACGAGTGTACGAGGAGAACATATTTTTAATGATATAGTTAAGGAGGCAGAAAGCTTAGTTTGGATTGATCTTCCTTGTTGCCCCAACGAGAAGAAAAAAAATACGAAATTCAATTACTATTTTATTATGTTTTTGTTGTATATATTATTAACTTGGTAACATTCTTATATAGTGTCAATGGATCTGTAGTACAAGTAGGTGTTCGTGGTGCAGGAGGTGTCAAACTTGCATTGAAACGATGTAAATTGGATAATGACAGAGAATACCGAGCAGCTATTGTTCGCGAACTTAAAATCATGGCAAGCGGTCATGCAAACTTGATCAAACTCCGGGAAGCATCTGTTCATAAAAATGAAGTTTGGATTTCCATGGATCTTATGCGATGTAGTGTATTTGCTGTTCTTTGTTGTCGTGGATTACCTGAAGAATATGCAGTTTATATTATTAGACAGGTAAAGTTTTAGGAGTCTATGAAATAAGCTGGATGAACAGGGAATAACTAATGACAAAAATATAATAGACATTGAATGCTCTTGTTTTCTTGCATAACAAATCCTTCATCCATCGTGATGTGAAGTGTGAGAACTTGTTAATCGGTTCCAATGGTGAAGTAAAACTTGGTAAGTTTAGTTTATGATCATAAATGCATATATTTGTAACGGATGCATAAAAAGTTATCTAACCTTTTTTTAAATAAAATGGTACGATGTTATTATTGATATTATTTTCACTTAGCTGATTTTGGTCTTGCCACTAGCACACGTCATACAAATCGTGAAAGACTCGGAACAGCAAAGGTACCAAAAAATAAAAAGCATGAACAAATGATCATTCTTAATTATGAGAAAAGTCAATTTTTTTTATCTGATGATAAATATTATATCACTCATTTATTTATTTATTTTAACATAGTGGATGGCGCCAGAAGTTATTCGGGAACAACCTTACGACGAAAAAGTTGATCTTTGGTCGCTTGGTATCACATTAATTGAAATGATGGATCGTGTTCCACCTCATTATTCAACAAAAGAGGATGAACAAGTTTTTGACAAAATTCTTGAAGAACCTAGTCCAACTTTCACCTATAGTTATCCTACAATTTATTGTACTGGTCTTGTTGCTTGGCTTTTGGAAGAAAATCCAGAAAATCGACCGACAGCTAAAGATGTTGTTGCAGTAAGTAATTCAATTGTTTATTTTGTTTTCCTTACTAAAAAAATGTAATATATTATAAAACTTCTGATGTTTTTTCTTCTTCTTCTTCTTTTTTCTATTAGGAACTTGATATGCACGTCGAACAAAGTTTACTAAAAACTACTGATTCACAAGGCCTTGCTGCTTTTGTGAATAAAACATTAGTATAATCAATCCTTTTTCTTCAACATCAATTATAATTACTAGTATTTATTATTTATTCTATTTATACCATAACATTCTTCTTTCTTTCTATCACTCTTTTTTTTTATCATTTCTTATTCTATCGTTCATCCTCCACCCTCAACTTATACAATGGATCCCGACGTTTTTGCTTTTTTCCTTAGTTTATCATTTTAGGTATTATTTTTATTAATTAGATTTGGAACTGATGGTTCTAACTGGGTTTATACATATATAAAAAAGAACCCATGAAAAAGAGTATATGAAATTTAATTATCCCCATCCTTCCCCTTCCCCAAACATTAATCTTATCTCTCCCATTCTTTTTTATTTTACTTTTATGAGTTATGAAAAAAACAGAACAAAATTTATTTTTGTTTAGTTTTTTTTCTATTTTACTTATTATTAATATAACAAATCATTACGTATTATTATTATAATTACATCATTATATATCTTTCTTCTTGTGCCTTTTGAAATGATGTTGTTTACTAGCACGCAGAATGAGTTACCATTTAAAGAAAAAAAAGAAAAAGTACAGTATGATAGTTGTGTTGTACTATTACATTTGTAAACGCATAAAAAGTAGAACTGATGAAATTATTTACAATTAGGCGTATACGTATAGGTATAACTTGAAATAATGCTCGTTGTATAGATAGAAGTACGTATGTAACTTTTGAGCTGTTCCCAAAAAACATTTCCATTATCAATATGTACATAGAGTCTATTATCAGTACTCCATTCACAAATGATCCACTCTATGTTTGGATTAACATATCATAAAGCCCAATTTATATATTATTCTGAGTATCTATTAATGAGTGAAATGTATAGCGTTGTCATAGTAATTATGTAAATATAAACATTGTTTCTATAGTTACCAATCCTTGCTTTCATATACAACTTTAAAAAAGAATCGTCATGTTAAAGCAAAAATGAATTAAAAATGATAATGATAAGGATTCCGAATATGTCTTCTTTTATTCTCAACAAAATAAAAGAAAAAAAGTGAAATACTTTATTCGAAATGTAGAGAAAATGAAGAAGTAAGATCAATATTAAGATCTTCTAAAACAGCGGCATCGTCTTCCTTAGTAATATTTACAGTTTCTTTGTTTGTAGTAGATGCTGTTTCCATGCCTCGGATATGGGCACCAACAATCTTGATAGTACCCAATTTTTCAGCCTTGGAGTAACCAAATTTACCATGCACCTTCAAAACACCATGCTTAAAAGTGAATGTAATATCAGAAGTTTCCGACTGTTCGATTGAATGTCCATCATCAATATACAAACGGCCTTGAGCCTCGCCATTATGATCCAATGCAATAAGTAAATCATAAGGACTTTCGTAAGTTTCCTCGACCAACAAAGTAGGCGTCTTGAGTGGTACAATGGCGCCACCACGAACATGGACTGGAATATGTGTCAAAGGTGCATCCAATGTAATAGTACGTTCAGAGTCAACAATGTCATCAACTGGTTTCATTGTATACCAATCGTACCACAATCCAGGAGGAAACTCAGCATCAACGGTGGTTTCATTTTCATAGACGACAGGGGATAACAAAATATCGGCGCCTACAAGAACTTGGTTATCATTATCAAGGAACGCATCAACTTCTGGGTATTCAAAAATTAATGGACGCCAAACGCCTGTGCCGAGACGGTTGGACTCTTCAAATAATGTATAATAGTATGGAAGTAAACTATAACGAATACCAAGAGCAATACGAGTCGCCTCAGCAGTTGTTTCCCATTGGTAAGGTTCTTGGGAAGGAGGAGCCTTGGCTATTTATATTAAAGTATGAAATTATATACTGAGATCCATAATCACTTTTATTACAGCATCGCTGTGTTCATTTATACATGTCTTTTAGTTATTTACCATTATGGTTACGTGCAAATGGATAAAATGCACCTAATTCTTGCCAACGGGTACAAAGGGTTTCCGTCGTATTGTCATTGAAACCACAGACATCAGCACCAGAGTAAGAGATCTACGTATGATATTATAAAATGTGTATTTTATATTTAATGAATTATATAAAAAGAGAATTTTCTTTTTAGTTCTGCTACTTACACCAAACATTTGAACATTAAAGATTTCAGTGATTGAACTCTTTAAATATTTCCACTTGGATGCGTTGTCACCCTATTTTTTATTATTAGCAGATGTATTTTTTTTA